>JAODAL010043051.1:0-34221 GCA_025379985.1 Phyllomedusa bahiana | reverse complement strand
ATACTTCCCTTTCCCTTTTAACACTTTTCTGTAAGAAAAATTTTTTTACCTTACAGGGTAGCTGCCTATAGATGGCACTAGAGAGATTGTTTTCTTCATTCTGGAAGGGAGCTAATTTGCATGATTTTCCCATGGGGCATTGCCTTAGATTTCCACAAACTAATGCATAAAAATCTCTCAAAACTGAATCAAATGCATCTTTGGCCAGCCAATACCGCTCTTTCTACTGACAAGGGGCAAGAACCCCCAAAACATATTTCTACAGACGGGGTCCTCCCTTTAAGAAAAAAACTTTTGACTAAAAACCCGCATCCTTACCTAATATGGGTTGTGCATCAGTCTATAGGGTAGCTAGCTTCATATAGGTAGGACTAGAGAAACCGATTTCAATCGCTGGAGAAAGCCTTTTTTTTTCCCAGGAGCATCACTTTTGACGGGTAGATTTTTTTTTTCTTTGATGGCCCAAGATAAATTTGCATAAAGTGGAGCCAAGCAATAACAATTGTAGAAAATGTCATCAAGTCCAATAAGAACCTGAATCACAAACACGGGTTTTTTCGGAAAAAAGTAAAAGAGCGTTTGGACAACTATCGCATAACGATAGTCATATCGTCTTTAAATCAGCCGAATCCAAAAAAAGAAATAGCTGATCCCCATTAAAGTCTAGGTAGGGGAACAACACCTTCTTTTTTACACCCAAACAGGGCTGGAAAGCTGGATTAACACCCACACCATCAATTGGATACGTCTACATCTTAAAAAAGACAATTAGGTAACAAGAGTCACAAAAAAAAAAATCACACCCTTTCACAACCCTGTCTGCCCCACGCCGCCCCTTTAAAACCCTTCATGCCCCCACAAATTAAAAAGTGCCAGAAGGCAGTATTATTGAACCCCCCATTTTATTTGAACTGCACATTGACTATCCCTTTCCCGGAACCCGCAACCCTTTAAACCCGTCTGACCCACAGATTAAAAAGCGCCGGGGAAAAAAGGGGCTTTGAACCACCATTTTAGTTAACTGGACATTGACTATACCCTTCCCCCGGGGCCCCAGCATTACCCCTAAACCTGTTTGACCCACAATCACAAAGTGGCACATCTAATTTGTACAGTGACTGTCATTTTTTCATATTTTTTGGTAACTGACATTTTTTTTTTCAGAATTTTTTTTTAGGGAATTTTTTAAAGTTTTACATTTTTACATTTTGCTTTTTTTTTAATGGATAACATACAACAACACCCCTCCCGCAGTTTTAAAAAAGGGATTTTTACACTGTAGAGTTTAATTCGCCCCCACACCCCAAAAATAATACAAATGTCCTAATATCCCCAAAAAACTTCCCCTTGAGAAAAAATTTGCCCTCCGGCTTCTAGAGTGATTCGGCCCAAACATTCAATGGTTTCATTTTTCCTCCAAAACCTCTTTATTATTAGGGACAGACTCCCCGGGACAATTTGAGCGACCCCATATGACTCAAGCCCCGGAAAATTTTGAGCCTCAAATTGTGCAATTTGTTCCCCCTGGAGCCCTTTTTTACACTACTTAACCACAGAAATCACCTTTTTCAAAAATCAATTTTTTAGAGAAATTTGAAGCCCCCTCCTGATTGCCCCTAATGGTGAGAGCCAGTGCTGCCGTCAATCATCTGTAAACACGGAGGTTCAGCTGCCAGGGCCAGACTTACAGGGGGTGCGGTGAGAGCCCAGGCCAGCGTCTGTCATCTATTAACACGCATGTTCAGCTGCCAGGGCCGGAGTTACAGTGGGTGAGGGTGAGAGCCCAGGCAGGCGTCCGCCATCCATAAAACACGGTAAAAAAATGCCCTTATGACGCAGCAACGAAAACAGTCGTGCTGAAGCAGAGTGCGGATGCGGAAGTGTGAGGTAATACCTCCACCCCCTTCCCTCATACACAGTCAAGCCCCGGGGGTATCGCTTGCCCCTCCGTATGAGTGCGGACCAATTGAGCTTCACTTGCAAATACTGGTGGTTAACGCTCCTGTTACACCCAGGTGCCCTTTATCTTGGCATTCTTTTTCTCGTTTTACTCAACGTGCTTGAGGAAATTCTCTGTTCTTTGTTCTCTGTCCGGCCCATACTCCATGTCTCTGAAACCTACACCCTGGTCAATCTTCCTGTACCTCCCTTGAACAATTCAGAGATATTTGTATCAGTATTTTTACATCAAGTTTTTTTTTTAGTTTAATTCTAGAAAACACATTTTTAATAGATGGATCCACCACGTTTTTTTCTTTTTTTTTTAATTGTATTAATGGGTTGTCTCACTACAGTGTTGCACTATGTTAAAGATCTGCAAAAACAAGTCATTTCCCAATATGTGTCCATTACAGTGTCCTCCTATTCCTTTTTTGACAGCACCATCCCATAATTTTCAAAACATGACCCTTGAGCCACTGTTACAATTGTGAAGAACAAATGTCTGTTAGAAACCACACTTTTTGTAATGGACCTGTAGATGCTCATTCACAGCACATTACCCAAAAAATAAAAAAATCTTCTCACCAAACTGTTAAAAATTATGAGGAGAAAGGCACTTAGAAGCCAATTTCTGTTCCAAAGACTTGATTCTAGCTGATCTCACAGGCAACATGACCCCCAAAAACCATTGACAATGTGAAAAATTCTAAGATGAAGTGAGTAGATGAATATGTTTTGTCATTAACCTTGCTGTCTTTTACAGTCTCCTCACCGCAAAACCAGCAAAATGACCTTTTGGGAACTGAGAATAAAAATTGCAGTAAGAAATGATCATTTTAAAAAAATGTTTACAATAGGACCATTTCTTTTGGAAGAGGAATGTGAAGCAGACCGGCAACTAATCGGTGACCTCAGCAATTGGGGCCACAACATCATCAGAGATCCATGCCCGATTCATCTATGAAAGGAGTCCCAAATGATCCACATTATTTTGTGGAAAGCCGGATGCGTTTGTCTGTAATGACTCCTCCAGCTGTGCTGAAGGTCCGCTCAGATATGACGCTGGCTGCTGGGCAGACAACACCTCTATGGCATGGCGAGCGAGCTCTGGCCATTCATCCATTTTGGATACCCAAAGTCAATTGGGTCCGGAACACACCAAAAACATCGGGTTTGAGACACAGATAGTCATGCACCATGAACTTAAAGCTGGTCTCCTGTGTGTTTGGAGGGTGCCCTGCATTACATGCGTTGGGGTGAGGTGGTAAATAAAGATTGCCCGAGGTCACCCATTAGGCTTCTGCCACCTTGCCTGCTGTGTTGCTGCCGCTAACGCTACTTGCACTCTACTGCTGTCTGTCGCTGATGTTGTTTCCCGTTTACATTAGAAGAACGTGAAGCAGACACAACAGATGTCTCCAGTTTGATCAATCAGCAAGGTCTCCATTTCCTGCATTTTACTCTCTATTTTTGGGTGGGTTTGGGAAAGGGAAAATGCTGAGTTTTGTTTTGTACCCGGGGATCCAGGAGGGGGGCCACCAGTAACTGTTGTTCATTTGATGGCCTTAAAAGTGAGGATCATGTTGGAGGAAATGGAGCATCCAAGCACTCATGTGAGAGATGGAGCCTTAATTTCCCAAGCCTCTGGGTCGAGGGGCACTATCAAACTGATCTTCCTCATCTTCCTCCTCCGCCTCAAATCCGTGCCAACCTCTTTCCAATAAAACTATTCAGAAGTTGCACGGATGAGAAATTGCGCTTTTTGCAGCAATGACAAACGAGAACAGTTACAAGCGAATTTTTCTATCAAAATTGTCGTACAGCGTGGCTATTTGAAAAAAACTAGGGCTGCACCACGTGCAATACAGCTATTTAACAGTTATAGGGATAACAAACGGTGGTTTTTGTACCTATGAAATGCACCAACAGTAACTACAAAATTTCTGTATCCAAATTTAAGTAGAAGGTGGCTATTTGAAAAAAACTGGGGCGAACCAAAGTGCAATACAGCTATTTAAAAGTTATACGGATAAGAAAAGGTGGTTTTTGCACCAATGAAATAAACCAAGAGTTACTAGAAAATTTCTGTATCCTAATATAAGTACAAGGTGGCTCTTTGAACAAAACTGGGCCGCACCAAAGTGAAAAACAGCTATTTAAAAGTTATACGGATAAGAAAAGGTGGGTTTTGCACCTATGAAATACACCTGCAGTTGCTAGATAATTTCTGTATCCTAATGTAAGCACAAGGTGGGTCTTTGAACAAAACCGGGCTGCACAAAGTAAAAGGTACAATTTCACCTCAGGTGCGAGGTGTGCTGGCCAAAAACTGGTAAAAAAAAGCCATTTTAATGCAGGTTCAAAGCAGAGTTTGGGCTGCACAATATACACTCTCCTTTCAAAAGCCTGCCTGCCTGTCTGTCTGTATTCGCCCGCACCCCATTCTGTTCTATGGGAGTTCCCAGTACAGGGGAGTGCTGTGTTCTCCATTCTCCTCGATGGGAGTTCCCAGTATAGGGGAGCTCTGTGTTCTCCATTCTGTTCTAAGGGATATCCCAGTACAAGGGAGCGCTGTATTCGGCCATACTCAGAACTCCCATAGAACAGAATGGAGATTCCTGTGCAACCGTCTCTCCATTCTCAGACGACACTTTCAGGCATGTGTTCCCAAGACAGGTGTGGGTCGCACATGCACCTATCAAACTTTAATGGTACGCCCTACTGATGTGCCATTAAAGTACATGGAGGGAATACCCCTTTTCTGTAAATTCCCCACTTTACAATCTCTTGGTTTTGTAATATTTTCTTTTGACTCTTTTGTTTCATGATTGGATAGACCATCAATGTGTAATTGATCAGGATCCAACCCATGTGATCCCCACTAGGTAGGTTGTTAATAAAAAAACAAATCGTGTAAAGTTCCTTTAAAGAAATTCTCCATTTTTGAAAAAAAAATTAAATTGCTGAATTTTGCAGGTTATAATTTTGACTAATTATGTATTTTTCTCTTTTCACACCCAAATGGCCCAAATTCTTGAACTCGGGCCTTACCTGCATTCCTTGGAGGTATATCCCACCTTGTTGATAGGAAACCTGCAAAATTTCTAGTTCAACTTTGACTGTGAATGGAGAAAATATTTCACAACTCAAATTCAAATACTAATTATTGCATATAAATTAAAATAAAATTTTATAGATTTTGATCAAAACTTAAAATTTAGATTTTTTTTTTAGTGTCATTCTCCATTAGGTTCAAATACCGTTTGATTGGGGTCACTCTACGAATTTATGAACATATAGACGCCACCATATTAATGTTATTTGTTTTCATGTTTTAATCCATTCGTCAGTCAGTTTCCATCAATTCATCTTTTATGTGAAAGGTCCATGGCCCAGTTGTAATCAAGAAAATGCAAATTGAAGGTTTCGGGGAGGAGGAGGTGGGGGCATGTCTCACCTGCGCTGATAAAAAGTTTCTCTCGAATCTATGTACGGTTCGTATGTTGCAAAAGCACGAGAAATATTAATACCTCCTTTATAGCATATTAAAGTGTCAAATGCAAAATGAGACCTCGAGGTCTCATTTACACTAGAGAGTGTTTTTCAAAGGGAACACAAAGCCCATGACCCAATTCCTAAGCTCACATCATTGCCAGATTTCATCTTAATAGATAAAGGATAAATGCCAATTATATACCAAAAAATATTTTCATCTTCACATTATGTATTTTGTCTCGCTATGCAGATTACAACCTGGATTTTAAAGCTTACTTAACACATTTTGCTTAAAAAAAAAATGCAAGGAAATACTGAAACCTCTTTGTTCATATCTTATTATGAGAAAGTAGGGACATGGCTCCGTGTTAACAGACAATTGTAAAATAGGCCATGGGATAGAGTTTCCAAGCTTAAAACTGATGCATAGCTCTTCCATTAAGGCAGTCTTACATTTTATACTAATATTTTTAAAATAAAAAATGTTTGCGTCCTTGTATAGTGCAAATGTATCACCCACTAATATATTAGAAGTGGAGGTAACTGGGTAATGTGGCTAACTAGTAACATGTAGTTGAAGAGATACTTGGGAATTTGCAAAAAAGCTACAAGACATTGGTGGACAGGAGAGCTAAGGTGACAAGGAGGGATGGAGCAACAGGAACAGGCTCAGTCTGGCCCTCTAGGGTAAGCCCCGGTGGGCCCTCAAGCATGGCAGACCTGGAGTTTATTTTAAACATCATATACTGTACATCCTTCAAATTGGCAGGGAGGCCGAGAGAAAGAGACTAAAAGCAAGAGGCAGAGTATAAGAGGCATGTAAAGTAGCTGCAGGGTGGACCCCCACCCAATTTTCATTCTCCATTGGTGCTCCCCCAGAATCAGCTCCACTGGTGCACCCCAGAATCAACTCCACTGGTGGATCCCAGAATCAACTCCACTGGTGGGCTCCAAGAAATAACTCCACTGGAGAGTCCCCAAAATCAACTCCACTGGTGGACCCCGAGAATCAACTCCAATGGTGGGCCCCAAAAATCAACCCACTGGTGGACCTCAAGAATCATCTCCACTGGTGGAACCCATTATCAACTCCACTGGTGGGCCCCAAGAATACACTCCGCTGGCGGGTCCCCAAAATCAACTCCACTGGTGGAACCCATTATCAACTCCACTGGTGGACCCCAGAATCAACTCCACTGGTGGAACCCAGAATCAACTCCACTGGTAGGCCCCAAGAATCCACTCGACTGGTGGGTCCCCAAAATCAACTCCACTGGTGGATCCTATTTTCAACTCCACTGGTGGACTCCATTATCAACTCCACTAGTGGACCCCAAAATCAACTTCACTGGTGGGCCCCCAGAATCAACTGCACTTGTGGAACCCATTATCAACTCCACTGGTTGGCCCTCAAAAAGAAATTTCAATGGTGGGCACTAGATATCCCAGTTCAAAATTGGGCAGGAACCAGGTTTTACCAAAGTTGTGCTCAGACAAAATGGTATTGGACTTTTAATATTATCATGTCCTATTAAATTACCACAGAAGAGGAGACAAGTTTCCACGAGAATACATCCTTGTATAAATAAAGTTTTGCCTAAGTGAGTACATTTTCAATTTGTTCTATTTTTTTTTATCTAACAGAATATAGCCCACATGTGACCTACCTATTGAAAATGGGATATTACTATAAAACCCGCTAAAATACTATTGTCAGAATGAGCGCGGTGGTCCGTGTCGTGGTCTGCAGAAGTGACCGCGCTCTTTTGTGCCGCTCCCAGCAACTTACCTTCTCCTCTACTCCCTAATCTGCTGCTTCCTTCTCCTCTCACTCCCTGGCCTGGCATCACCTTCCCACATTCCCCCATGGGCACATGCGTACTGGTTCTTCCTGATTTAAAGAGCCAAAGCATGCCACCCAGCTTTTCCGAGAACAAATGACTGGTTGCCTAAAACCCCATTAAGGCACCTCCTTCCTTCCTGCCTTGCTACCTATTGGTGTGTTTACCCAGTTTTCTGAGCGTTTCCCAGTGTTTCCCATTGTTATCCAATTATGACCTTTTGGCTTTGTTTTCTGACCATTCTCCCTTCTGCGGCCTGTCCCGACCATTTCCCTGGTATAACAGCTCTGCTATAATGCCACCTGTCCTGACTTCTAGTCTGTACCTAGACAACATCTCCCCTTTCTGTTTGGTATCTCGTAGGGTTCTCAGTTGTCTCTTCAAGCGACCATGTCAGGGGTTTGTGACCTGGGAGGTTTCCATAGCGAGGTACATGCCCCCTTGCATGGGTTATGAGTGAAGAACAGGGGGCTTCTTAGACTCAGCTCCCTGATGTGGTTACTGACCCCTCTTGAGGTTGATCCTGTGGATCCACCATGTGCCCCATGCCTGACAATTGTGAGTGGAGGCAGCTATTTAATAGCAATGCAGCTGATTCAACCAGTAATGTGCAATTGAGGAGATACTTGGCAATACTAAATACAGCTATAAAATATGCAATAAGCTCCAAGGCATTGATGGACAGAGGAGATAAGACACTGACAGTTTTCTACACAAGCTGTGCGCAGACAAAAAAGTGAAAAGTAAATGAATGCATTTCCCATCTGTTAGACTTGTTGAGATAAAAATGTTGCCCACACATGACCTAAATATTGACCCTGTGAAGTCACTGTAAAACCAAATAAAAAGCAGCCTTTATAAAAAAAAAAAAAAAATAGTCTACATACAATATCCACCTCCACATTTTCCATCGGTCACGCACCTCACCACTTTCTAAAATAAACAACACTTTAAACACAAGTAGGAAAATAAAGATAGCAGAGAGAAACCCCTAGTTATGGGGTCAGGGACCCATGTGTACTCGCTTTATGATCAGGGACAAGTGTACGCTGCAAGCGCCGATATAACCTACAAAACCGCCAAGTAGAGACCACAGAGTGGTCAGATCACCAGCAATTATGGCTCACCGGTGGTCAGGTCACCCCCACATGACAGTGAGCATAGGACTGATCCAACACAGAAGCAAAATAACCCCTTACATTCAAGGACTTACAAGAGACATCTTCTCTGATGAATCGTGCTCTTCTCTAATGAATCGTTCTCTTCCCTGATGGCAATTGTTCTCTTTAAATTTTCTTCTCCATCTGGTCCATGATGACTTCTCCCGGCCAGGTCTTGTCCCTGCAGAATTTACCACACAAACATCTCCTCAATTTTCCAGAACGTCTTTACATATTCCCTATAACTCTGCCCAAACTCCCCATTCATAGTGCCCCAAATAGTAATAATAACCCCTTTGTGCCCCTAACAGTAAAATTACACATAGTAGGTAGACACCAACCAAAATAGTTAGGCAGATATTTAGACTCCAATTAGGCAGAGGTATATAGCCCTCCCTTAAAGGAGTTGTCTCACTACAGGCTTTCAGCCTACCTCAGTGTGTCTGGCAGCATAGGATTTTTTAATTCAGGGGCGTGCTTCTTGTCTGCCTCTTCTCCTCCCCCTTCCCCCCTCCCCTCAGCACACAGACAGCTCTCCTCCTCTGACTGCAGTAACTTCTATACAGCAGGGGGAGGGCGAGGGGGTTTGCTGCCAGAGTTAACCCTGTGTGTGCCTGCCTAGATCTGCTGCTCACTGCTGGATCAGCTGCACTGTGTGGCTGCTGTGGCCGAGCTCTTGCTGCTCCTCTCCACAGAGTCAGGAGACAGCAGGGAGAGGGCTGATCTATGAGTGGCTATGGAGCCAGAGGTCTGTGAAGCTGTGTATGCTCATAGCAGAGCGGGGGAGGGGGAATGTAAGTGTTCCTATACCCCCTGCTTAGCATACAAATATCCACATCTCAAGCAACAACAAACAAACCCTGTCATAACAGACACAGGGCAGCTGTGAAGTGTTACTATAATCACATGTGTCACTAATACAGCAGAGCAGGGAGGGATATGAACCATTCACATGCCCTCCTGATCTGTTCTATTAGTATAGTCAAAGCTCCACAGACACATCATGATTATAGTAACACACTTCACTGCCGTCACATCGTACTGACCACAGATCAGCCTCACCTCTGCTCTCCTCAATCTGTGTAGAGAGCAGGAGGGAGCAGGCACACGCAGGGTTAATCCAGGCAGCACAGCTACACAGAAGCCAGAGCCCTCCCTTCCCTACAGAAGCATCACAAGTGCCCTCATACTGTGCGGGAGGGGCTCTGTGCTCTGACCTGCATTGAGAAGCTGATGAGTCACTAGCACTGGCAGCCAGTGAGATAAAAATCAACAGGTCAGTGGCTATAGTGATTTGAGAAGCTGATGCACTCCTACTACCAGAGATAACTCAAAATCAGTAGGACATTTGTAATGAACATAAATTGCAAAGCTGCTTGTTTTTTAAAGATCTTTTAATTAAATCCCAATCATTGTAGCGAGACAACCCTTTTAAGTAGGTAGGTGTATAAGTCCCCTTATTAAGTAGGAAGGTAGTTATATAGGTACCCTCATTAAGTAAAAAAGGTAGGTATATAGCCCCCCAGTAAGTAGGCAGTTATATATGCCTTCAAATTAGTAAATTGATATGAAAGCCGCTTATTAAGTAGGTAATTATACAGGCCCTTTAATAAGTAGGTAGGTATACATGCCCACCAGTAGATAATTAGGTATATAGGCCACCAATTTAGTAGGCAGACAGTTATAGAGGTTTCCCAGTAGGAAAGCTGGTATATAGGCCCCTCATTTAGTAGGTAGGTATACAGATAAGCCTCTCATTAATTAGGAAGGTAGGTATATAAATTCCCCAATCGGTAAGTATGTAGCCTCCAGTAGGTAGGTAGGTACAAAAAAAAAAAAGAAAAATACTTCTTCCTGTTCTCCCGTCGAACACCTCTTGAGTCCAGAGTTGGCGGTATATCGTCTCTGGGACGCCACTTCCGGCGCCTACTAGGCATAACCTTAGACTTATGGCCTAGTGCCAGCAGAGGAGCAGGTGGTACGATGACATTGTCACATTATACTACCTGCGCCACATCTAGAGGGCTGTACAGCTATGATCAGAGGATCCCAGATGTTCTGCCTCAGCAGCTGCCTGCACCGCGCAGACATTGGCTGCAATCGCTGGACCCAATCGCAATCGCTGGTGGGTATATAAGGTGTGTGATAGGCTGTCTGCACACATTTCACTCATTGTTGTCATGGGTAAAAGAGGCTATTTATTAGAGCTGGGATAATTATATGTTTTCGGGCACAGGGAGGCAGTATTTCTGACACCGTGCGGAATTGTTGGTGGCTGCTGTGATGTATGATAAGTGGACAACTATAACATGTGGCTACAAGGCTGCTGGTTCCTTCTGCCTTGGGAGGGACTATCATACTTTCATTCTCTATGTAACTACCAGAGAGGAGGATATGAGTTATATTACAACATCTCTGAGATAGAACGGTTGACTGAAGGAGTAATTTTTTAAATTTAGTTTTCCATTTTTAAATCTTTGGGCTCTAAGAATCATCTCTGCTGGTGGGCTCCAAGAGTCAACTTTTCTGGTGGTGCCCAGAATCATCTCCACTGATGTGCCCCAAGTATCAACTCCACTGGTGTGCCCCAAGTATCAACTCCACTGGTGAGCCCCAAGAATCACCTCCACTGGTGAGCCCCAAGAATCACCTCCACTGGTGAGCCCCAAGAATCACCTCCACTGGTGAGCCCCAAGAATCACCTCCACTGGTGAGCCCCAAGAATCAACTCCACTGGTGGGCCCCAAGAATCAACTCCACTGGTGGGCCCCAAGAATCAGCTCCACTGGTGGGCACCATGTATCAACTCCACTGGTGAGCCCCAAGAATCAACTCCACTGGTGAGCCCCAAGAATCAGCTCCACTGGTGGCTCCAAGAATCAACTCCACTGGTGGGCACCATGTATCAACTCCACTGGTGAGCCCCAAGAATCAACTCCACTGGTGAGCCCCAAGAATCATCTCCACTGGTGGGCCCTAAGAACCATATCCACTGGTGACCCCAAAAATCATCTCCACTGGTGGCCCCAAAAATAAACTCCACTGGTGGCCCCAAGAATTAACTCCACTGGTGGGCCCAAAGAATCTCCACTGGTGAGCCCCAAGAATCAACTTCGTTGGTGGCCGCCAAGAATCAACCCCACTGGTGGCCCCAAGAATCAAGCCCACTGGTGGGCACCAAGAATCAACTCCGCTGGTGGCCGCCAAGAATCAACCCCATTGGTAGGCCCCAAGAATCAACCACAGCTGTGGGACCCCGGGGTGGGTTTGGTGGTGTCACATCTGGCTACTGTAGGTGTCAGCCGGTGTGCAAGTGTTGTACCGAAATAATTGACAGAGACACAGTCAGGTCCCAAGCAGACGATCAGGGCATGTGGAGTACTTTCATGAATCGATAGACAGCCCAGAGGCAAGGCAGGCAGCAGACAAGTGAAAGAGAGAAGAAAAAAGCCAAGGTCGGGAACCATGAATTTACAAAGAAAATCGCAAACCAATACTATGAAAGGGAGGAAGGTGGAGGCGCCCTAGAGACCAAACTGCAGCAGAAGAGCGATGCAGCCGATGGCCCAGGATCCACCCCCCATATGAGAGATAAAGGAGCGTGTAACAATTATACATAATTATTGGCCTCTACCACGAGACATTAACCCATTTGCCTCATGTGATGCCATCTGGAACCACAGAACATTGTTACAGACAAGAACAAGGCCTTCTTTAGAAACGAAGGGTTTCCTTCCTGTACCTGTGCAGAATATCTTGGCTTATTGTGATCCTGTAGCACTAATGTATCTGCTTATATAGCTCCAATAGGCATTGTCAATGGATACATTGACAATGCCTATTGGAGCTATATAAGCAGATACATTAGTGCTACAGGATCACAATAAGCCAAGATATTCTGCACAGGTCCTGGGGCATCCAGTCTAATTTAATAGAACACATTACCAGATAATTGAATGTAAAGCAGAAGTGCCCTTTCCACCAGGTGCCCGTCCTTTGGTATTTTCCACGTATCCTCAGTAGGCATGTCACTTGACTCCAGACAAGTGTGAAGCACTGGAAGCCTTCACCACATCGCCTGTCTCTGTGCGATGCAAATGTGCCCTTTCCAATCACACTGAAATATAAAGTTGTTTCAACTCTTCGTGATTCTTTGAACTTCCCAGCTAAAAATACTCTTCATTATGGAAAACGGAGCGGAATAAATGCAGGCTGCCAATAGGAACAGCACAAAAAGATTAAAAGAGAACTAAGACATTCAAGATTCTCCTTTTACTTTGTTAGTCCTTGGTTTTAATAAGCAGTTATGGGGTCTATGGTTCCCATACAGGTTTTTTGGAAGTTTGTTATGGCCACACCCCTCTTACATGTACCACTGACTTATCTATATACCTTCTTTCCTATGAAGATATTCAATGGAACTTACTCAGTCTTTAAAATCCATCCATGTTCTACTGGTTAAAAGTTGCAGGTAAGACTTGTAGTAGAGATCAAGGTTAGGGTGGAAGCAGGAGTAGATGGAGTAGGTTGTCCTTTTGGTCACCCAACAAGGATACAATAGAAGGTATTGTCTTATTGTAGGCTGTGCGACTACCCTAGTAGTGATCTTCAAAATATATTTGTGTGAGTTTTAGATTTTCATTGGTTTATTAAAGTCTTTAATCCATGTGTGCTGTAATGCAAATTAGCTATGAACAAGAACCTTATTGGTTTGAAACGTGTAAGCCTTGCACCTGTAGTTTTACTTTTTTACGCTTCTATGTATGGATTCATTTCAATAAAGATACCCGTTTTTAAGCTACTACACTGGATATCTTTTGTAGATGGAGTAAGTCTCCATCTTCTTTGTCACCCGACAAGGATACACTTAAAGGGGTTGTCTTATTGTAAGTTGTGCGTCTATCCTAGTAGTGGTCTTAAAAAGAAATTTATGTGTGATTTTTTTTTTCTTTTTGTAGAATGTAATGAAATGATGACTTAGCACATTATTTTGGGTAACGGTGTTTTAGCCCCTTAAAGGGGTAGTCTCACTATGTTGTTTCACAGAGCCACAAGCAGTTTTACTTCCATGCTTTCATATTAGCATATTTCATATTAGCATGCTAGCATATTATCTCAGTATTCACAGCTTTTCTAATTGCACTCACATGAAAGCAGAAGATGTTAACTACAGTGCAGAGAGATTCAGAGTGCAAAGTAAACACTTAAAAGTAATTAGACTCCTTTGTTTGTTAGAGATAACACACTCTGTTCTCAAGCTGCCGGCAGTCCTGTGTGCCGGCTTGTGGTGACATCAGATAAAACAAATTGCAGGGAAAGATAGGGAGAGCAGGTAGGTAACCAGAGTAACCTGTGTGCACTCAGCGCAGATACAATTTCTTATACCTCCTTACCAGGAAAAAATCAAGAGGAATGTATTTTGAAAAAGTCTTCAATTACCTGTCCCTACATGTTGAAAGCTCATCTTTGTAGTTAGTCAAGCCCTTTAAGGGTCAAGCATTTCTGCAAAGTTGCACCAAGATTTATTGCACATATGTGATGTACATGATAATGATACAACAAGTATCTCTTCTGCAGGGATTCAGAGAATATTTTAAACCAAAAGATGGCACTGACAGGCATACTAGGCTATTACAATTTGAATCTAGATGGATCTTGTGTACTGAGGCTTTGGGCTCTATGAGGTTGATTGATAGAAACGACCTCTCATCTTTTTTTATTATAAAATTTTTTGTAACTTTTGAACTTTTGTAACTTTTTGTAACTTTTTTTTGAACTTTTTTGTAACTTTAACTCTTGTTGCGTAACTTGAAGCTCCGGGGCCCTAGTGCAAAAAGTGAAATGGGGCCCGCCAGCTACTATGTACCACTTAAAATGCCAGTGTCTCCTAATGTGGCAGAAGGGCTTTTGGGGCCCCTCATTCTGCAGGTCCAATAGCAACTGCTACCTCTGCACCCCCTATAGCTATGCTCCTACACGTAGGGAGATCTTAGGCGAAATTACACTGTCTCCCGTTGTGCCTTGAGAAAGCGTCTGTGAATGTTAAGCGACTGTAGGGCGCCATGTGAGTGTCTGTTCTCGTCTGTCTTCTGACCGTGCTGCACTAAAAGGATCAGTGAGTGCTGAGAGTCATTTCTTTTGGACTCAGAACATATTTGCATTCTTCTGTTGCCGCTGAGCACCACTGGTTGAGTTGCCGGGCTGCCATGCTACATTGTGCTCATGGGAATCCTTTAGATGTAAGACTATTTGGTGCAGATTAACCTTCTATACAAAGGACTAAAGCTAAATACTGTGAGTAGAGTCTGCCAAGACCCCAAGGTTGCTGTTGTCAATGTGGTTCTTCAGTGTTGACGCACTACTATTCCCAGCAAACCACCGGTAGGCCCACATCACTGTCACACTGAACACCTGCAACCTAGGTGCCTCTGGCTCTGGTACCTTTCATTATAATTGACAAACCCTTATAACATGCATCCTCTGTGGCGATCAACTGTTTGTTGCAGAAAGCCTTCTCTGGCATTTTGCTTGCAGCTGACACTATAACAAATATATAGTAATGAATAGGCACATAAACTCCAAAGCAAACACCTAAACTAATACAGATCCCAGACCAGATTTCCCCTAAATACAGACCTCCGAACAGATCCCCTAAACTCACACAGACTCGGAAGTAGGCACATAAACTCATACAGACGCCAGGCCAGACCCCCTAACCTCATGCAGATTCCCAGACCAAACCTCCTTACTACTTATACACCCAAGAAAACACATCCCCTAAATACAGGCAGCAGATCAGTCCCTTACAGACCCCAAAGTTGTCACACAAACTCATACAGACCTCAGACTAGACTTCCCCTAAGTATAGACCTCCGAACAGATCCCCTAAACCTCCACAGACTCGGAAGTTGGCACATAAACTCATACAGACACCAGGCCAGACTCCTACCCTCATGCAGATCACCATATCAAACGTCCTTACTACATATAGACCCCAGAAAACACATCCCCTAAATACAGGCAGCAGATCAGTCCCTAACCGACCCAAAAGTAGTCACATAAATTCATACAGACCTCAGACTAGACTTCCCCTAAAAACAACTTCATAACAGACCCCCTAAACCTCTACAGACCCCAAAGTAGGCACATAAACTCAAACAGATGCAGGCCAGACCCCCTAACCTCAAGTTGATCCCTAGATCAAACCTCCTTACTACATACAGACCCAAAACCAGACATCCCCTAAATACAGGACCCGGAACAGACCACCTAAACCATTACAAACCCCAAAGTAGGCACATAAACTCATACATATCTCAGACTAGACTTCCCCTAAATACAGACCTCAGAACACACTTCCTAAACCTATACCGATCCCAAAGAAGGCACATAAACTTATATAGACCCCAGACCAGACTTCCCCCAAATACAAAAATTGTAAAAACTTACAGATCCCAAAGTAGGCACATAAACTCATACAGACATCAGACCAGACCCCCTAACCTCTTGCAGAATCCCAGACCAGACCTCCGTACTAAATATACACCCAAGAAAAGACAACCACTAAATACAGGCCCATGAACAGGCCCCCAAACCCTTACAGACCCCTTTAGTAGTCACAAACTCAAACAGACTCCAGACTAGACTTCCCCTAAATATAGACTTCAGAGATAACAGACCCGTCCCTAATAAACCCTAGCAGACCCCACAAACGTAAGGCCCTGAAAACTCAAACAGACATCAGACTAGACTTCCCCTAAAAACAACTTCATAACAGACCCCCTACACCTATACAGACCCCAAAGTAGGCACATAAACTCAAACAGACCACAGACTAGACTTCCCCTAAAAACAACTTCAGAACAGACCCCCTAAACCTCTACAGACCCCAAAGTAGGCACCTAAACTCAAACAGACCTCAGACTAGACTTCCCCTAAAAACAACTTCAGAACAGACCCCCTAAACCTCTACAGACCCCAAAGTAGGCACCTAAACTCAAACAGACCTCAGACTAGACTTCCCCTAAAAACAACTTCAACAGCCTAACTAGACCCCTCACTAAATCAACACTCAAAACCCTAAAACCCAAAGTAATAGACAAGTAATAAACTCATACAGATGCAGGCCAGACCCCCTAACCTTATGTGGATCCCCAGACCAAACCTCCTTACTACTTACAGTCCCCAGACCAGACATCCTCTAAATACAGGTCCCAGAACAGACCACCTAAACCATTACAGACCCCAAAGTAGTCACATAATCTCATACAGATCTCAGACTAGACTTCCCCTAAATACAGACCTTAGAACAGACCTCCTAAAGCTATAGCGATCCCAAAGTAGGCACATAAACTTATATAGACCCCAGACCAGACTTCCCCCAAATACAAACTTACAGACCCCAAAGTAGGCACATAAACTCATACAGACCCCAGACCAGACCCCCTAACCTCATGCAGATTCCCAGACCAGACCTCCTTATTACATATAGACCCAAGAAAAGACATCCCCTAAATACAGGCCCGAGAACATACCCTGAAACCCTTACAGACCCCTAAGTAGTCACATAAACTCAAACAGACCCCATACTTGACTTCCTCTAAATACAGACCTCAGAACAGACCCCCTAAACCTCTACAGACCCTAAAGTAGACACCTAAACTCATACAAACCACAGGCCAGACCCCGTAACCTCATGAGGATTCTCAGACCAGACATTCTTATTACATACAGACCCCAGACCAGACTTCCCCTAAGTACAGGCCCCAGACTAGACCCTTAAAACAAAGCAAACACTAGACCAGACCCCATAAACTAATACAGACCCCCTCAATTAATGATGACCATGTTATACCTGGACGGCTTGAGTGCACATGCTTTTTCATTGCCTCTCAACAATAAGAATTATCAGTTTTGCACAGGTTGAAAAGTTTGTCCTGTTCAATAAAAGTGGGGAAAAAAAATTAATACTTACCTACTGGTCCTCCTCCCTTCCAAGTTCCTTTACATGAGAGGCTTGTACTCCATTCACTCAATATGGGTTGAGCAGATTAATATATGTGTGTGTATATATATATATATTATATAAAATATATATATATATAATATATTAATATATATATATATATATATATATATATAATATATATATATATAATTAATATATATATTATAGTAAGCGTTCACTAGTGTTTGGCCACCATCTTGGCCCAGCTTGGGGGATACTCGCTCTGGGATCATCGTCCTTGGTAGAGCAATATTGGCACACCGAAATCGGGTTTCTTTTTCTGGCCTTAGCCTGTTTTATTTTTGGCACATGTTTACAGCACAGCCTCAAAACAAATCAAAATAAACCTCGGCTGTCTGGCCACTATCTAAATAAATATGCATTCAGCCCTCAACTACCAGGGGTCTGTGTCTACTGCACAGCACCCTCCAAAACACTTTTACCAGTCTTCGTTGGGTTCCAGGCTTACCTTAAAGGAGTTGTCTCATTACGAGCTTTCAGCCTGTCAGTGTCCCTGGTAAGTTGAACTGAGGGGCGTGCTTCTTGGTCTGTCTGTTCTGCTCCCTCTCCCCCCTCCCATCAGCACACAGGCAGCTACGTAACTTCTATACAGGGGGGGGGAGGGGGTTTGCTCTCAGAGTTCACCCTGTGTGTGCCTGCCTAGGTCTGTTGCAGGAGAGGGCTGATCTAGGAGTGTAGAGAGGAATATGAAGCTGTGTGCTCCCCTCCCCCTCCCTCCTCCTCCCTCCACTACAGAAGCATTCTCTCTCTGCTCCGACCTGTCTTCAAAGGTGATGAGTCATTCAGACCTGACAGCCAGTAAGATAAGGATCAACAGGTCGGCTACTATAGAGATTTGAGAAGCTGATGTATAATACTAACAGGGCTAGCTCAAAATCAGTAGAACATTTGTAATGAACATATATTGCAAAGCTGCTTGTTTTTTAAAGATCTTTAAATTAAAACCCAATCATTGTAGCGAGACAACCCCTTTAAGCCTCTGTGGCCAGAGCCTCCCTTCAGCTCCTCTGCTGCTCCAGTCTCAGTTCGCAGACCACGCCTTATTACCCTGAGCAGCAGGCTTTTATAGGCCTCCAGGGCTGTGCCAAAAACCTGTCCTGGAACACGGGGAGTAAACACCCACCCAACACATTGTCTACTCCCAATAAGAGCCGACCCAGAAATAGCTATAGACGGCTGCCAGCCGCATACTGTGACTGACAGCATATATGGATGGCTCTTATCCCACCAAGGCCAGGTAACCGTGGCGGCGTGTTGCTGGTGGATCTTCTGTGTAGCTCCACTCAGTGGCAGAAACATGCAACTGCCTGCGGTTGCTCTGCCACAATATATATATATATATATATGCAGTATTTATTTATTCATTTGAATCCCTATTTATTCTGAATTAAGGTGTACAGTGCGTGCTCTTATCAGTGACTGCCAGCCTTCCTTATATGATTGTACATACAGAGATAGTGTCAGTCACCGCCTACTGGACTCCTTAATCCAGAATTAACAGGAATTTAAATGAATAAACACCAAGTTCTACTAAATCTTTCCCCCAATCCTATATATCAATCTGCTCAGCTCCTCCTGCTTAATAACAAGCTGCACGCAGATCAGATAATGTTTCCTTTAACTTTCTCCATTATGTTGCCTCATGGTGACATCGGGGCTATAGGTAGAGAAGATGCAGAGACCATAGTCGCACCTGTACTCTGATGACCTTTGGGGGCCCAAAAGATCCAGAGCATTGTAAAAAAAGATATGATAGGTGGGGACCCTGTTACAGATTTTGCGTTGGGTCGCAAAAGCCTTAGACGGGTTGTCCACCTCTCTGTTTGTTAGTGAATGTATATTGCTGAACCCTACCGAAAAAACAAAAGCTCCTGTGTCTTCTATTTTCTTCTAGCATTAGCTAAACAAAAAGTCACCCCTGCAGCCTCTAATTGGTTGCAGTGGTCATGTCACACTGCCCGATGCTATTGTTTGCAAGTCAAGGCTCATTTGTCATGTAACTAGTGCTGAACCAGGGTGCCTGGAGCCTACCAGTGGTTCTTGGCTGCCCACCAGTGCAGTTGATTCTTGGGGACCACCAATGGAGTTAATTGTTGGTACTAACACTACAACTACTTTACATGACTGTATATACTCCACTCTGAATAGCAGGCCAGTGGTCCACCATTCCCAGGAGCCCAATGAGGGTTTGCCCTTCTCCCTTGTGGGCCAGTCCGAGCCTGCATGTGGCCACTGCTGCTAAGGTTGCTGCAGTAAAGTTAGCTCCTGGGTCACATGACACTGCCCGATATCACTATTCAGAGCCTTCGCTTGCAAACGATGACACTGGCCAGTGTCATGTGACCATTCCAGCCAAACAGAGGCTGATACAGAGAAGCTGGGTACAGTGGTCATGTGGCACTGCCTGGTGTCACCATATAGAACCTTCACTTACAAATGATGACATCGGGGAGTGTCATGTGACCTTTGCAGCCAATCAGAGGCTGTTGCAGAGAAGCTGGGTACAGTGGTCATGTGACTCTGTCTGATGTCACCATATAGAGCCTTCACTTGCGAATGATGACATCGGGCAGTGTCATGTGACCATTGCAGCCAATCAGAGTCTGCTTCAGAGAAGTTGGGTACAGTGGTCATGTTGCACTGCCTGATGTAACCATATAGAACTTTCACTTGCAAATGATGACATAGTGTCATGTGACCATGGCAGCAAAGGAGAGGAGTTGCCTATCGCGGTCATGTGACACTGCCTGAGCGTGTACTTGTGAACAATGACATCAGGAATTGTCACATGACCACTACAGCCCCTGATTGGCCAGAGATGGAAGAGAAAAAAGACCCGGGGAGAGGCCCGGAGGTTGCATTGCTGTAATGATCATCAGTCCAGAGTTGAGTAGGTTTTTCTTTATTTTCTCAGGGACTAAAGTGGAGTTGGACAACTCCTTTGAGTTACATCTTTGTATGAAATAATAACAACCAATATATAGCATACTTGCCAACATTTGAAAAGGCAAAATCAGGGCATTTAAGTCATGTCCACATTACCGTACCCACCTGGGAACCACCCGTAATGTCCCCTTATCAGTAGGCTTTGCATAATCCCATTCCATTGGCTTGTTTCGTAATTGCGATTCCCAGGATTGTCCCTTCGAAATCAGGACTGTTGGCAAGTATATGTAGATGATGACTCGGGGGGAAGCAATTCTTGGCTCACAGAGTGCAGATCCCATCCGCGGACCGGCCACAGGTTGCTTTGGCCTTCTACAGACCAATTTTAAACACTCCACAGCTATATATAATATATTGTAATGTAATTGAAGCCAAAAAGAATTATAAGTCAGAGCCATCACGGTAAAAAGTATTGAAAAAGAAAAAGCACAATGAAGGAAATGTCCTGTAATCTTGTGTAATTATTATCGTATCTAATATAAATGAGAAAATGTACGTTTTACATTTGTTCGTAATGAAATATGACGCGGAGAAGGGATTCAGCCAGTGAAGGAATATAGGATAATAAAATGTAGATAATGTCTTAATCACTCTGCATTATTAAACATTAATAGAAAATCATTAATAGCATCTCTGTAACCGTCTATGTCATTCAGTTCTCGGCCTACGGTGAACGATCCTCTTCTCGGATACTCTCATCAGTCAATTTCTAAGGATTTAACTGCTTCGTCCCATCACTGGTAGAAAATCTAGATGTATTCCTCACCCTAATTATCTGCCAGATTCTTCATTTGGATTGATCTACCTGTCCATAGAGGAGACCGGATAAATTGGTTAGCCATTCATCTCCCTACTTTGGCCATTCAATGCCTTCACAATATCAAACCATGACTGTTCAGGTATCTGCCAAGAGAATAGACGTCTTCTGCGGGGCACCAGGATGAGAATCCATGTGCTCTTATGTATTAGCCAATTCAACCATGCTTCAGCAAGAGGTCTTCATCTGGGAATAGCCGTTGCTTAATAAATTGGCAAAGATGAGGTGTTGATGAGCCTATTGATCTGTGTTCAAGGGGATCCAAGCTACTCATGGTTTTCCTCCCTCTCAAAAGTGAATACACCCCTAAAATTTTTGTAAAATATTGTATTATATCTTTTCATGGGTCAACAATGAAGATTTGACACTTTGATACAATGTAAAGTAGTCAGGCGAAAAACAGAGGTCAAAGAGTGGGGCAAAGAAGTCAGTAATCCAAGCAGTATAAAACAGTCAGAACCGCCAGCTCAAGCTACAAGAGACTATCACTAGCAATGTCCCAGAAAAAAATGTTGTCTTCTTAAGGGATGACAGAGTCCCATCCCTGGGCATGATTGGACTGGCCCTCTGATATCCAAACCACACAGAACACAGGCTGGCAAGGAAGAAATATGAGTGGTGAAGGCAACTGGCAAACTATCTGCAGCCCAACACTAGGGCTAGCAGAAGTAACCAGATGAGTGTGGTGGAGAACCTGTCAATCACCACACAGTCAGTACTGGAATCAGACACAGTTCAAACTAGTACAAAGAAAACATAATTCAAACAGAATCATGGCCAAAAACATAGTTTCTGCCGCTCTCTACGGGCAGAGGACTGTGTTTTGGCCTGAATATGCATGGTCTAACAGTCCCCTCCCCTTTTATGAGGGGCCTCTGGACCCTCAACAGACACCAGGCATGGAAGGGTTCAGGTGATGGTATAGTTTAATGAGAGGTCCATGTCAGAGACCCATGTCTGCACTTCAGGACCATAACCCTTCCAATGAACGAGACAACGGATAGGATTCTGGACCAGACGTGAATCCAGAATTTTTTCCACCTCGAATTCTATTTCACCATGGACAACAACTGGTGCTGGTGGGTTAGAGACAGGTAACACAGGAGGAACATACTTTTTTTAGTAGTGATTTGTGAAAAACATTATGCATACCTGATCACCCAAAACATAATCATGACCTACAGGATGTTTTTTCTTGGCATAACTCTTTTGATTGTCTTGAGCTTTGACCAGATTTTGAAGAGCTTGGGCCTAGACTGTGCACAGTCGTTTGTAGGTAAGAAACAAGATAAGAAACAAGGGATAAAAGCATAGTTGTAGAAAATGGCGACATTTTAGTGAAAGTACTCACTCTATTGGTACTCGTGAATTCTGCTAATGGTAAAAACTGCCTCCATTTCTCTTGGGTATCAGAAACATAACGTCCTAACAGCTGTTCCAGAGATTGATTTACCGTTTCTGTGTGTCCATTAGTCTCCGGATGGAATATGGAGGAAAATGAAAGAGAGATGCCCAACCACCCACAGAATTCCTTCCAAACCTAGATAAAAATTGGACCCCTCGAGCAGACGCAATATTCTCTGGAATACCGTGAAGTTTAAGCACATGATTAATAAACAGAGAAGCTAAAACTTTAGCATCAGGTAACCTTTTGATAGGGACAAGATGGCACATCTTGGAGAATCTATCAACGATTATACAGATCACAGTTTTACCTTGAGACCTGGGTAAATCAGTGAAGAAGTCCATAGAAAGGTGGGTCCATTGTATTTTGGAAAGGGGAAGTGGATGGAGATGTCCTTAGGGTGACTTCCTGGGCACCTTAGTCCTGGTGCATATATCACAGGCCAACACAAATTCCTGGGTATCCTGGCTAATACAGAGCAGTGAATTTCCAGAGGTGGTAGTTTGGGGGCACAAACAGTCTATCTGCAGTAGTGTTACTAGGTGCAAGATCCTGAGAATTGGCAATAGAGGTAGCAAGATCTTGAGCAATGGCTGAGATATCAACCCCGGGGCATAACATTTTCCAAGGAACAGCCTCGAGAAAATTGCTGGTATAAATAATGTCAGACAATGCATTAGCCTTCACGGTTTTGGTGCCAGACTAATAGGTGATGAAGAAAGTGAGCCTGCTTGTCGGTAAGTCAGTTGGAACTATGCAAATATAGCAGGTTCTTATGGTCAGTGATGATGGTTATATGATGTTTGGCCTCCTCAAGGAAGTGTCACCATTCCTCAAATGCCCATTTTATGGCTAGGAGTTCATGATTTCCAACGTCATAATTGTGTTCTGAGGAGGAGAACTACCTTGAGAAAAAGGACACCAGCTGTAAGTGGGTATGGGACTCAGAACCCTGACACAAACGGCCCCGACCCCCACTTTGGAAGTATCAACTTCCACTACAAAAGGACAAGCCATATCAGGTTGGATTAACAAAACATGTCTGTGCAAATGCCTGTTCTCTGGGGACCAATGAGCCAGGTTAGCCCCTTTTCTGGTGAGATCTGTCAATGGCTTAGCTAAGACTACATTTTTTTTAACACATTTACGGTAGTAATTGGAGAACCCTAAAAAATGTTGGAGGGCCTTGGGGTTAGTATTGCATTCCCAATTATCAATAGCCATGACTTTTAGAGGGTTCATACAAAAGGACACTGGGGTGATGATATAACCCAGAAAGGTGACTTTTTGGAACCCAAATAGGAACTGAGAGAACTTGGCAAACAGTCTGTTCTGATGTAAGTAACAGCCCGTTTCAGACATGCTCATTATGGGTGGCGCAATCAGAAGAATAGATTAAAATGTCATCAAGATATACCACCACATATTGGCTGAGGAGATCTCTAAAAATAGGGTTAACAAACTGCTAGAATACTGTGGGCTTGTTATGAAACCCAAAGGGCATAATGAGATGTTGAATGCAGTATTTCACTCATCCCTATTCTTAAACTGGATCAGATTGTAGGACTCCCTTCAAAGATCGATCTTAGAAAACCAGCGAGCACTCACAATCTGAATAAACAGATCAGGGATCAAGGGAAGAGGGTACTGATTCTTAACCGTAATGTAGTTCAGCTCTCAATAGTCGATACAGGGTCTAAGACCTCCATCCTTCTTTTCAACAAAGAAGAATCTAGTCCCCATTGTGGAATTGGAAGGATGTATATGCCACTTTAGAAGACTATCTTCTATGTAGTCACACATTGCCTCGCACTTGGGAGCTGACATATTGAAGATCCTTCCCTTGGAATATTTTGATCTTGGAAGAAGTTCAAAACAACAGTCGTAAGACCTATGAGGAAGCAATAAATAAGTAGATCTTTTGTCACAAAAATATTGACAAAGTCAGAAATGAAATCAGAAGGATTGGCTTCTTCCATCTGGCAGTCAGATAACTGCAGGGAAATACAGCGAGATAAGCATTGAGGGTCCCATTTAATCAATTTCCCTCTACTCCAGTCAAAGACGGGGTTATGATTTAGTTACCAAAGAAGACCCAGAATAATATCTGTCCATGATGACAATAAAAACTATAAATTTAGAATGGATAGAGCCAACCTGCAAATATAATTGGCGATTTTGAAGTGGCTCTTCCCTCCTGTCAATGGAATAAAGATAGCTCCCATAACGGGAAAAGGAAGATCCAACTCCACCAAATCCAGGCCCAAGGCACTGAAGTGGCTGCAACCCAACTTTAGCACTGCTTACCCCTCATAAACTTCCCCCAGCACTGCAGAACGCTTTGCTGCTGACTGTAAAGGGGACTGCATGATGGTGTTCTTAGTTCAGTAGAGCTATACACTGCAGCCCAAACAGGATCGGTTGGGGTCCCAACACTCAGACCCCCACCAATCACAAAGTATTGTTGTAGTCACATGGTATGCCGTCCCTTTCTATGATGGAAGTGCATCTCAACGAATAGATCAGATAGCTATCTGCTATTTGTAATCCACTCATGCATTAGTCTAAAGTTATTGCTATTTTTGCAAGAGAAAGTAAAACGCATTAGTGCCTTGGTAGGAAGGTCAGCAGAAAGCTCTAGAATATGTCGTTAGATAGGAGCCAACTAGTCCCTCTACTCTGTGTCTATTTTCCTATCTACAGCACAAAAACAGATATACTTCATTATCTGTCTCATGCTATATCAATGGAGACAGACGACTTGTACATATATTTGGCTGTTATTCTATTAACTCTTGGACTCCATTTGCCAAGCAGAGCAGCGACCAATGTTTCTCAATTTTCCTGATACTGACCCTGTGTTAACCCCTTTTCCATATTTGGATTGTCTTAAAATGTGTACAACATCCAGAACAGGTATGCAATCCTATTATAGACCCTTAAGGGACTTCATATTTGACCATTGCTGACCAGGTAGGCCAGTGGGTGACATCTTATATGGTCATCTTCTAAGAATAGCCCCTAATGAAGCCTACAGAACATCCTCAGGTCAAGAGACCAAATTTTTAGCTCCTGTAGATATAGTAAGTGCCTTATTAGTTGGTTCCTGCTGATATCTAGTTGTCTGAAATACTGCAGAGAGAATACAAAGCAGATAAAAACACTGAATAACAACTAGCAAGAGGTTTCACTTCAACATAATACAGCACCAAGCATTTAACCATTTTCGACCTTTGTGACCATTTATTTGATCGTTATTGATAATTGAGACTATTTATTTGACCATTTTCCATAATTTAGGTATTAATTTGATCATTATTTATCACTGAGACCATTTATTTGACCATTATTGACCCTTGAAAACATTTATTTGGTTATTGTTAACTATTAAGACCATTTATTTGACTATTTTTGACCATTGAGACCATTTATTTGATAACTGTTGATCATTGAGACCATTTATTTGATCATTATTGACCATTAAGACCATTTTTTGACTATTGTTGACCATTGACACCATTTATTTGATAACTGTTGACCATCGATACCATTTATTTGATAATTGTTGACCATTGAGACCATTTATTTGATAATTGTTGACTATTGAGACCATTTATTTGATAACTGTTGATCATTGAGACCATTTTTATGATCATTATCGATCATTGAAGATCTGATAATTGTTGATAACTGAAATCATTTATTTGATCATTATTGATTACTGAAACCATTTATTTGACTATTGTTGACGATTGAGACCATATAATTTATATTTTCTCATCATTGAGACCATTTATTTGATAATTGTTGATCATTGAGATCATTTATTTGATCATTATTAATTATTGAGATAATTTATTTAATCATTGTTGACCATTGTGACCATTGTTAAGCATTGTTGACCATTTATTTGACCATTGTTGACCCTTGAGAATATTGATTGATCATTGTTAACCATTAAGACTATTTATTTGACTATTGTTGACCATTGAGAGCATTTATTTAATAACTGTTGATCATTGAGATCATTTATTTGATCATCATTGACCATAAGACCATTTTTTGACTATTGTTGACCATTGAGACCTTGTTTTGATAATTGTTGACCATTGAGACCATTTATTTGATCATTATCGATCACTGAGAACATTTATTGGACCATTGTTGATCAATCATTGAGATCATTTATTTAATAATTATTGAACATCGAGATCATTGTTTTGATCATTTTCGATCACTGAGATAATTTATTTGCTCATTATTAATTATTGAGATAGTTTATTTAATAATTGTTGACCATTTATTTGATGATTAAGATAATTTATTTGCTCATTGTTAGTCATTAAAACCATTTATTCTACAAATTGGACCTTTTATTGAATTATTTCTGACCATTAATGCCCTTTATTTGACCATTGTGATTGTTGTAACCACTGTTGATCATTGTAACTATTGTTTGGCCTCTGTGACTATTTATTCTCCTGTGTAACTTGAAAATTCAGAACTGAATGGAATGGCCACTGGCTGGACTCATATACAAAGCATATGGGACACCACAGCTGGGCTCCCAGGGTGTATTGCCAGTTCTGTACAAAGTACCTCCAGCAAATGGTCGGAGCTTTGGTTCCAGAATTGTATTTATTCATGTACAACGAGTCCCAAACCCAAATTGATTTCTAGCCCTATCTCTATTACTAACTCTAACTGTAACCCTCATACTAAATTAGGGACAATGTCGTACTGGGGTGTTTGGTGCCCACCAATGAAGTCGATTCTTAGGGCCCACCAGTATAGTCAATTCTTGGTGTCACTAGTAAAGTCAATTATTGGGGCCCATCAGTGAAGTCCAGCTTTGGGTCCCACCAGTGGACTAGATTCTTGGGGCCCACCAGTAAAGTCTAATATTGGGACCCACCAGTGAAAACCAGATTTGGGGCCCACTAGTGGAATAAATTATTGGGGCCCATCAATAAAGTCAATTCTTGGGGCCCACCAGTGAAGTCCAGATTTGGGTCCGCAAAATATATAAAGTGGTATTTTACTTACAAAAAGTGACATTACAAGACCTAGACAACGGCTATAACTTATGCAGATGATACCTCTTAGTAGTATGTAGAAAGTCCTTCTTATTCAGAGGAGTAAAACAGCCAGCGCTGTTTAACCCCTTAGACGCCGCGGCAAAGATGGGCGCAGCATCTAAATTGATGAAAAACGGTGCCGCGCACCGTTCTTCAGTTCGATCGGGACATCAACCGTGAGTCCCAATTGGCTAACATGGCAGCGGGAAGCCTTGTGAAGGCTATCATCGCTGCTATGTTTTGAATTTCCCCACTTCCGGCCCCAGGCAATAAAAAGTACGCTTCAGCTTGCAAAAAATGCACCCTCACTGACGTCCGGAGGTGTTAGTACAAAAAAGTTATTGGTCGCACAAATTGGCGCCACGGCGCAAATTTCAAAAATAGAAAATGTTTGGAATTTTTTTACAGTACTAAAACATAATGGAAACCCTACATGTTTTGTATTGCCGGAAGCATATCAACCTGTAGAATACAGATGACACATCATTTTTACCAAATAATTAACTCCATTTAAAAAAAAAAAAAAAAACTCTCACAAACATGGCGCAAGTATGTTTTTTATCACATTTTGCCCCACTTAGAATTGTTTTGCCGTTCCCCAGTATATTGTATAGTAATATGAATAATACCACTAGAAAGTACAACTTGTCCCGCTAAATAAAAGCCCTCATAGGTCTATGTAGGTGGAAAAATAAAAAAGATATGGCTTTCAAAAGGCAAGGAGGAAAGAAATTTAGAGCCATATTATTATGACCGTCCGTCGGAAGGGGTTAATACATCAGAAACAATTGTGTCAAAATTTTAAACACCTTTGACAGAAAGCACTTCAAGGTGAGATTTTCGTTTAACCCTTTAGGGGACAAAGATTCCATTGCATGTATCCAGTATGCTTCACGTCTTAATAATTTATTACTCTACATAGTCTTTTGATCTGCCTGTACTTCTCCTAAAATGCACCATTTCAGATCGTTAACCTGGTTACCCATTTTATGAAAGTGTTTAGCCACTGTAGTTTCTCCATATTTTTTGTTTTCACCCGACAATATATCTTGTTCATTCTGATTTTTGAAAGTTCTGATAGCTGATTTATGCTCGTTAATACGTATCTTAATTTTTCTACTAGTTTGACCGATATAGACTTTCCCGCAAGGGCATTTTAGCAGATATATTGCACCCTTACTTTCACACGCGTAAAATGCTTTAAAGCAAATAGAATGACCCTTCATTGGATGGTTGATACTAGAACCCTTTAAAATGGCTGAACCATTAGAACAAGATAAACAGGGAAATGTACCCTTTCTTTTTGTGGCTAATTTTTTCTGTTTTTGAATAATAGCTTGTCTGATGTCAGAACGAATAAGGTGATTGCCTAATGAACGTCCCTTCCTATAAATAAATCCGGGGTTTTCTTGAAACTATTTTCCATATTTATTATGAGCTTTTAGAATATGCCAATGTTTGTTAACGACATGTCGAGAAGTATTTGAATATTTGTCATACACAGAAATGAAATTGCATCTATCCTTCACCTGTTTTTTCTTAGAATTAAAAAACTCACTTTTTTTTTTTTGCATAAACTTCCAATCCTGTTTCTCTTAGTTGTTCTCTATTATAGCCTCGTGCCTCAAATTTATCAATAAGACTATGCATATGCTGTGAATATTCACTATCCGTAGAGCAAACTCTTCTGCTAGCTGCATTGGGTTGAATTTGACATCGACCCTAACCGGAAGTGGGACCTCCACCGATTGTAAGAATAAGAGTTAGTATAGTGTTGTGCCCACTTCTGAGTTTTTCCCCTATATGATGACACTCAAGGCAGGGCCAGGGGCAGCTGCCATTTACAGCTGCACCTGCCCCAGCTAGATGACATGGGGTAAAAAACACAATTTCACCATCTTTATTTGTAGGTGGGGTATAAATGACGCCTTATCTTTATTTTATTTTATTTTTTTTTAAATTGTTTTTATTCCAACTGCATATGGACATTCACATCATAACAGTTCCAATACATACATCAAAAAGACATAAGTAAAAAACCCGTTTATTTGGCCAGTGGGTAACATTAACGTCATAGCAGAAAAGGGTTAAAGTATGACACATATTGCAGTAAATCTCCATTGCAGGCATTTTTCAAATTTTCCACCTTTTCCCCAACATTTTACCCAACTTAGCCTAGGAAACTTAAACCCAAAACTTGGTAAACGCAGTCTTCCCAAATAAAGTCTAATACATTTATGACTGCCGTGGCAGACAAGCAAACATTCGTTGCTCCCTCGCCCCCCTGCCCGGTTTTTCCCCCCCTCCCGCCCCCCCCATGTACGTTTTCAAAATCGAGGCCTACGGGGAGAATGATTTATTTTTTTCTTGCTTTAAAACCGCCTTTTTCTTAGCCAAAAACTTTTTTTTCCTCAAGACTTGTGTGAGGGAGGGCTTTGTTGTTACTGGAGTGTAGTTTTCTTTTTATTCTTTTTGGATACCTAGACTTTTTGACCTTTTTTATTCCCTTTTTGGGGAAAGGGGTTAAAGTAACTAAAAAAATAAAAAACCCTTGAATTTTAATGCGGGTTTTTTTTTTTATGGGGTTTTCATTCGTAAAAATAGGTTAGTAATGGTTGCCTTTTAAGACCGGCGATCCAATTATTTAAAATTTTTAAAAACTTTCCTTTTTTTTTTTGAAATATTTGGGGAAAGGGGAAGTGTCTTAAAAACATTTTTTATTTTTTTTTTTTGACTTTTAAAAAAAAATAGTTTTACCTTAGGGAAATTTGACCCTAAGAGATGCAAACATTCTGCAAATTTTAATGTATATCGAACAGTGTGCAGTTACAGCTTGGCGGGGTTTTCAATAGAGAGAAAATTAACAATTTGGGGGTCTTCTTTCGGTACCCCATCACTGAATTATGGGGACCAATTGGGGATTGGGGGGGAAGGCCCCCCTCCTGTTTAAAATTTCATTTTTGGGGTCACAGCTACCACAGCATCTAAGTAGTTAAAAAAGGGGGGGATAGAGTTATCTCCGGTCCCAGCCGCGAAAGCAGTTGCCATAATTCGCTCCTACCCCGCTGTACAAATTTTGCACCCTTTAAAGAAAGAGGTAGGTCCCCTAAGTAGTTGCATTTCTCCCTACCCATGTCCCGTCCTAAAGGTCAACCTCCACCAATCCTAAAAAAATAGCCACCCCTAGCAATATGAGAAGAAAAAACCCCCTTAATATGAAGAAGACAGGACATTGATCCAGGGGTTATTCTGAGAATTTGGAGTCAGGATAAAATTTTCACCTATATTGAAAATTTGGCATCTGCCCCTTTGGGGTTTTTTGCTTCCTTTGGTTAACATGGGGGGCAGAAAATTTCTCTACGGCACAAGATTCCGTTGGATTTTTAAGTGTTTCAGACTTAGACTTCCAAAAATCCAAACGGTAACCATCCCGACCCAATAGAAAATCTAAGCGTAGTCTACACCCCACGGATTTTTTTGTAGAATGTAAAACCCGGGTTTTCCGCAGAAATGGTACGTGTTGGTTTTTTTGACCTTTTCACCAGAGCACCCATCCCCTGGTTCCATTTTGGTTTCCATGACTTATATGTAGTGTTTTCGAAATGTTCTAGAAAAGTTACTTCTAATAGAACTTCTTGAATTTTTAGAACTCGAACCAAACTTTTATGTTCGTTCGAGTAAAGTTCTATTTCGGCACGCCTTTTTCAGTTTTGTTTTTCGGACTTTCGCATTTTTGGGCGCCACAATCATCTTTCGCATTTTTGGGCCATCCAACCACCTTTCTGCACTTTTGGCTCCATCCAATCCCCTTTCTGCACTTTTGGAGCCATCCAATCCCCTTTCCCCTGATTTTTGGCGGCGTAAAAACACCTTTCTGCACTTTGGCCCATCCAATCACCTTTTGCATTTTTGGCAGCCATCCAATCCCCTTTTCTGCACTTTTCCCGGCCCCAAATATTCGGGCACAGAAAAGTGTCAAAAACGTCATCGTTGAGGTTGTAGGGGTCTCTTTGGTGCTAAAATCAAGCCCAATGTTATATATATTTCACTGATTCCCTGTGAACGTCATTTTCAGCTCACTCTCTGTCGTACAGATGTCTTAGTTAAAAAGCTTTTTCCTCCCATAGACATCCAGTTAGGGAGTTTGGTATTGTGGCGCATTTTTCCCCCAACCCAAAAGCTGTTATTTGGCGACATTTGCCAGGCCCCCAATAACACCAACTCTCACTCATGGATATAGAAAATTTCAGAGTGCTTTGGGTTTGCTAAAACAGTGCCCGAAGTTCTGTTTTGCATTTGGGGTTCAGTAATTGTATAACAAAACCGTCCAAATTTTTTATGTTTCAAAATGGGTTTTTGGGGCCCCCTCAGGATCCGGGCCCCCTAGCAGTGCTACCCCTGCACCTCCTATAGCTACGCCCCGTTTTCAAGTTGTCCCCATCTTTCATTACCCCTTTAAAGGAATGAAGTATATTAGCTTCTTGCTTTTCTGTCACTCCCTTTGAGCCAAATGTTCTTCCTAATTGTTCCACGATCCATTTCCCGTTATGGATGGGAATTTCCCGCTTCTCTTCATCTCTATATATAAAATCAACCCCAAAAAATTTCTGCCCAAAACTATAAGGGGTTCGAATAGAACTCACAAAAATTTGAAGTTCTAATAGAACTAGAACTTCTTACTGTTCGCTCAACACTACTTATATGTACTACAGAAATCCGTAAACCGACCATGCTTTTACCATCGGATTTCTGACGGCATTTTAACATCAGCCCTGAGCATAGGTTGACTAATGGACATGTACTTTTTTACAAACCTTTTCTTACTAGTTACCATGTTGTTACTTCCTTCCTTGCAAAAAAATTTTCCAAGTCAGTTTTTGATTTTTAGGTTGGGTGAACCTCAGACGAGTCAAAAGATCCCTCTTCCCAATCAGTCCTGTAAGTGATGTGAGATAGTTGAGGGTCCATGGGCATCATGTTACCCCTCTGTTTGCAGGTCATAGATCACCACAAATTCCGTCTTCCAGAGATTTTTTTTGTTCATATTCCATGTGTCGAGTTGAAGCGTCTCGCAGATGTTTCTTTATTTTGACATCACTGATCCATTTCTTCATTTTAAAGGCTGCTAGATCTCATTATAATGGATTCTGTGAAGCAGATATTTACTAGGTAACGTGTATTCAGTGATGGAGCTAAACTCCAGCTGATTGAACCAGCAGCTGTGGGACTTCATTATCTTTTGAAAGGCGGCTTGCCACACCAGCTGGTCTCCATTCTAAGGGCATGACATCATTTTCACTATACTAGTCATAAATGTAACAATTGTCTATCGACAAAAGTTCTTGCAGCGTTGTCGTTGGTTCGACAAAATGAAGTAGGGAGACTGAATTACGCTGAAAGACCCAGTTAAAGTACAGTAGATGATGAGACGAAGGATACCATACAACTACATGTCGAAGTGGGAAATGTCGAAATACATCTCGTTACTATACTCTAACCTTATCCCTGTCTGCAAACTTCTGTAACTGGGCTCGGGCTGGCCCACAGTGGAGTAGGGGGAAACCGGGCCCGGGGGGCCCCTTTTGGGATAAGTAGGGCCCGTCAGGTGGGTCCCCTTGGATGGTAGGGTCCCGGGGTAGTGGGCCCCGGCTTGGGGAAAGGGCCCTGGGCATGGTGGGCCCTTGGCATAAGTAGGGCCCTGGGCATGGTGGGCCCTTGGCATGAGTAGGGCCCTGGGCATAGTGGGCCCATGACATGAGTAGGGCCCTGGGCATGGTGGGCCCTTGGCATGAACTGTCAGTAGTATTCTGTGGGAGTTGTGAGTATGGCTGAACACAAACCCTAGTGGGGTGAAGAACAGAAAGAAGACAGGTTGTTGATACGTTTTAATGGGTTTGAGTATGGCCTAACACATCATTCCTCTGTACTGGGAACTCCCACAGTCATAATGTAAGGTGGGTTTCGCATGCGCAAATTGTCGAAGTGTTCTTGGGAGTTCTGTGTATGGGAAACACACCCAGGGGACTTATAGAAAGGATTGAGATGAGGCACAAGCACAACCTTCTCGCCATTCTGAATGGAGACTGGGGGGGTGGGGGTCTGTTTGCAATTAAAGGGGTTGTCTCACTACAGGGATCGCTGCTTTTTATGTTAAAAATTTGAAAAAAAGTCATTTGCAAAATTTTGCTTAAAAGTGTCCTACCTATTCTTGATATCCCCTTTGTATGGCGCTTTTAGCTCCCGTGGTCGTTTTAGTACAGACGTTTTATCTTTCCCGTAAAGGGGTGCCCCAAATGGTTGCTATAGTAAACTTGTTTGATCTCTCTGATAGGGTGCCAGCACGGGTCGCTATAGAAAAGAGCTGTTTGATCTATCGTAGGCTGCCAGCCTGGTCACATAGCTACAGATTGTTTCATCTCTCATGATAGGCTGCCAACTGGACTATAGCTATAGAGCGTTTTATCTCCCGATAGACTGCCAGCCTGGTCACTATGCTATAGAGCTTTTTCT
>JAODAL010043050.1:0-34221 GCA_025379985.1 Phyllomedusa bahiana | reverse complement strand
ATTTTGGGGGGGAAAATCGGCCGGCGAAGGGGTGGCTCTTCGGGCGGTATCCCTGCAAAGCAAAATGGGGACCCAACTTTTTGGGCTTTGGACCCCGAGCCATGGAGTAGGGTGGGGGTAAAGGGGTTTTTTGGGTTTCCCTTGGGGATTTGGTCGCCAGGTCTTTTGGGTTGGTTTCCCAAGGACCTCTCCCCCCTCGGTTTTGGGGGTTTGGGAGTAATTTTACAGTCTTATGGGAAGGTTATATATGTTATTTATGTTTTTTTATATATATATATGATTTATTGGTATGTGGGGTTTGGTTGGGCGGTAAATATATACGATATATATTACATTATTGGGAGTTTATGGAAAATTTTGGAAAATTTTGTTATGCCTTTATTTATGTTTGTATTTTGTTAAATAAAAGGGCTGCTGGGCCATATTAATCCAACCCGGTTTAAGTGTTTATTTCAAGGGGTCACAGGAGGAGGGGGGTTTTGGAAAAGGGGGGGGGGAGGGGGGGAGGGGAGTTTTTGGGGGCTGAAAGGGTCAAAGCTCCCATGGGAGACTGAACTGTTAAACCCTGGCCTTTTTTTGTAGGCCCCATTACCCGCCTTTTTCAGCTTTGCCCAAAAATTTTTTCAACAGGTTGAATCAGGGCTTTTGTTTGGTCACTCCAAAAACATTGATTGGTTTATCCTAAGCCATTTTTAAACCATCTGCAGTATCTTTTGGGTCTTTTTTCACTGGAAGACCAATTTCCCCCAAGTTTTAAATTTCCTGGTGTGTCTGAGATTTTGCTCAGTTTTGCCACAAAATCTTCTTTCCTATGATGCCATCTTTTTGGACGTGCAACTGCCCCCTCAGCAAAAAATTTTCCCCACAAATGATGCTCCCAAACCCCCCTTGTTTCACATTTGGGAATGGTGTTCTTACCCCTTCCCAAGTTTCTCCCTTTTCCCCCAAAAACATAACAAGGGTCATTATGGCCAAAAGTACAATTTTAGTTTGTAGACTACAGGGGTGTCTCCAAACATATAGGCCTTTGTTCCTGTGTGCATTTTGCAAACATTAATTTGGGTTTTTTTATATGTTTCTTTGGAGTAATGGTTCCCCTGGCAGAGGGGCCTTTTTGACCATTTGAAAAAAGTAACGTTTCCTGGTATATGACAAAATTCTTCCCAATTTTCTGCCAATTTTTTAAACAAGGCTTTTGTTTTGTTTTTGGGTTAATATGAACATGTGGGGCCAAAAGCACATTATTTCGAGACACAGAACCCATCCCTTCCTTAGCGGTATGATGTTGGACTTTCCCAATCTTGTTTGTACTTCGTATAATGTACAGTTTAAACGGGGCAAAAGGTATTGACAATTGGCCCCAAGTAGATCCAACTTGGCAAGGGAAGTTTTTCTTTATTTTCTTGGCTGATTTCTTTAGACTTTCCCATGATGTTACAAACCAAAGCGGTTTTTTCTAGTTGTGTTAAAATACACACAGGTGGGATGTGGGCTCCTTTTGCTTGGGTCAAACTGGGGCTTGAGAGAACAGAGTGTGAGTTAAAAAACGGAAGTTAAAAACAGGAGAGAAAAACTGTAAACAAACCTATTTTATTTAATACTTCAATCTAATTAACTTTTTTCTTTCTCTTCATTGCTGTTGCACCGGGATAATGGGCAGCTTCACTGGCAATTTCCATCAGTGCACAATCTGCCATATGTATACACTACTGGAGCAAGAGGTCCAGGGTGAATACCGCGGGTAGCAGATGTGGAACATTTTGGTACTCTGGTAGCACGCAATTTAAGACCTAGGGGGGCAAAATGCAACACTGAGGGCGATTGACAATGAAGAGAAGAGTTTGCTTCTCTTGGAGCAAACAGTTAGTGGGCTAAATGCTGAGGGTGGAGTATTGGATCAGCAGGAGGAGCTGTGTAGCTGGGTTAATGTGGTCAGGGGGAGTTCTAAGGGGTACCAAAAATGGAAGGCCACTTCTCCTCCCGAGATTCCTGCAAAATTGCCAAATTGGGGGATAATGCTGGGGAATCAGACTCAGAAAATGTCAGCCCTAGTGGACACTGCTTTCCTTGCAGCCGGAAGAGAGCCCCATCTAGTAGTAGGGGGATGGGAGTGCAGGTAGGAAAAGACGGTTAGTAGTTGTAGGGGATTCTATAATCAGGAAGACAGATAGAATAATTTGTCGCCAGGACCACCTCAACCGAATGGTTTGCTGTCTCCATGATGCCAGGGTTCGTCATGTGGTGGACCGGATGGATAAATTACTGGGAGGGGCTGGCGATGACCCAGCTGTTGTGGTCCATGTTGGAATCAATGACAGAATCCATGGTAGGTGGAGGACCCTAAAGAAAAATTTTAAAGAACTAGGTAAAAAGCAAAGGGCCTCGTTCAAGTTTAATTCTGGGACTGTTTGGGAGCCGTATTGCGCGCCGTTTTTGCGCTGGTCGGACCCAATGTCCCAATAACTACGGAAACCCCCCCCCCCCCCCCACTTTTCTCATAGGAATAGGGATTCCGTCTCTACTCCCCCCCCCTCGGCGAATACCCCGGGGGGGAAAAAAGTGACTGCACATTTTTACAGCTTGTACTCCGTGAATAATAGTGTCTGGGGCCGGCGAATTGGGGCAAAATCCGACCCCGAATTAGTCGGCAATAAGCGGGAACATTGCCGAAGGGAAGACCCCAAAGGTTTTGTGTTCTCCGGAAGCCCCGGTGCCAGCGCTCCCATGAAAGACAGGGGGAGTCAGGGAGAAAATGAGGGGAAGTTTTTGGGGAGGAAGGGGGGGGGTTCCCTAGAGCTTTGGGATTTTTAATGGGTACAATCTGTTTTCTACAGAAAATTGCCCCTGAATGGAAGGGGGCTACTGTGCGGGGGGGAAAAGAATTTATAAGGGGTTTGGGGGGGAGTATTTAAAACTGGGGTGAGGAGGGAGGAAATATAAAAATGAAGGGAAATTGGGTTTAGAGAGGGGGGCGACAAATACGGGGGTGGAAGGGGGGGGAAGGTGTAGTAGCCCTTTGGAAAAAGGAGACCCATATTTTTTAAACCAGATTGAAGATATGGGTCCCACAATACTCATGTAATCTCATGCCTCTACTAACGTTTAATAAATAATCACATCTGTCTACTAAAGTAAAATGTATAACCCCCATCCATCATTGAAAGGGGTAATGTATAATCCCATGCCACCCCCGAAGGGAGAGATTTTTAATTCTAATGAACATGTTAGATACAATCCAAAAACCTTTGACAGAAAGTGTAAGAGGGAACGGAACTTAAAATGTCTATTCACAAAGCCAGAAGTTTATAACCAAAAAGGGGGGAACTTGAGGCGCTAGTTGAGAGGACTGATTGATGTGGTAGGTATTGCTGAAACATGGCTGGACCCTCGCATGTTTTGGGCGGTCAAACCTTCAAGGTTTTTTAATCTATTTGGAAAAAAAAGAGCGAACTGAGGGGAGGAGGAGGGGTTTTTTTTATGTAAAAAGGGAAAATGAAGGAAAGGGGAAAGAGGAAATAAGTTGGGGAGTCAAAAATGTGGAAACATTGGGGGGAAATACAAGGGGGGGGGGTTAATGCAAAAAATATTTTTTTTTGGTGTTTTTGACCCCGAACTCATGAGGAGAAAAAAGAACAGGGCTAACAAATGGTGCAGGCAGCAAGGCGGGTTCAGTGGTAATGGGGTGACTTTTAAATACCCAGGTATTGACGGGGGTCACGGTTCTGATCAACTGAAACGGAAGGAAGTTCCTCAATCTTTTTAAGGATAAATTTAGGGGCATTTTCTGGAGGAACCCACTAAAGGTTGTTCTGTTAGATTGGTACTTTCAAACCCAAAGCGACTTGCGGAGGGGTCACATTTTTCTGAAAATTAGGTAACAGGTTTTTAGCAGGGGTAACGTTAGAAAATATGATTATAGAGGTCAATGGGAGCGCTTTAAAATATACTTTGGGGAAATTTTTATTGCAAAATATATTCCTAGGGAAAACAAGTATGGCACTAAAAACTAAAACCAAACATGGCTTTAATTCTGTTAAGGGGCAATAAACAATAAAAAAAAGGGCATTTAAAAATATGTCGGGGGTCGGCATCACCTTTGAAAATTAAGAGGCTTAATAAAATCTGTAAAAAAGTGATAAAAAAGCAAAAATTCAAATGAAAGGCAGGTGGCCAAGGACAGCAAGACAAAAACCAAGAAATTCTTTAAGCTTTAAAAAATGGCAAAAAGTGAAGTCAGAGAAGTGGGGGTTTTTAAAAAAACCCGTGAGGGGGGCACGTCGGCAGGGACAAATAGTTTCTTACCCCGGGGCATATAAGGGGAAAAGTAGTTATGGGGGGGGGCCCCAAGTGCAGATGTAGGTGGGCCAAAATGTTAATAGATCTTTGCTATTAATTAATTTCCAGGTAAAAAAAGTAAAAGTAAGTTAAAAAAAATGAATGCAAAAAGGGCTCCAGGCCCTGACATAAATTTTAAGATTCCCTGGTAAAATGGATTTTTCCGGGGAGAAGGGCGAAAGGAAATGTAGTTCCCATTTTCAAAAAAGGGCTCCAAGTTTTGCCCAGGTATTATAGCCCAGTAATTTAACACTGTTGGGGGAAAAATTTTGGGCCAAAAGGGACAAACAGGGAAATAGGGGGACAACTACAACATTATAATGATTGCCAGATGGATTTTAAAAAGGCAAAAGCTGAGTCAATCTGATTGTTTTTAAAAGAGGTGAGTGAAGTCTGGTTAGGGGGGAGCTGGGGATATTGTGTTTTTAGACTTTGCAAAGGCGTTTGCACTGCCCCGATAAGCTTTTGTTAGGAAAATTTGAATCCATTGGTTGGAAAACATGTGAAATTGGATTAAAAATGGCTGTTGGATTGTACTCAGAGAGTGGTGGTAAATGTTTCATCTCTAGTGGACCCGGTTGTAGTGGTGGCGCAGGGTCAGTATTTGGGGTTTTTTTTATTTAAAGTATTTTTTAAAGATATATGGGGGGATTTATTGCATGGTTTAGATTTTTGCAGATACACCAAGTTTGAGGGTAGGCAACTTGGAAAATGCTCATAAAATTTCAAGCAACCTGGGGACACTGTGCTTTGGGCATCCACTTGGAATGGGGTTCTTGGATAAATGAAGGCTGCATTGGTTAGAAATGTCTACGGCACTAGGCCAGGGGGGAAAAACTTGGGGGAATGCTTGTTTAAAGATCTGGGCGTTCTGTAGATCATAGCTACAGAACAGCAGCAAAGTCAATCAGCGCCTCTAAGGAAGTAAGAATGGCGTGTATTAAAGGGCATGGACTCGCGGGCAAGGATGTCTTTACGCGTACAAAGCATTGGTGGTCCCCATTAGAATTGCGTTCAGTTTTTGGGGGCCCCAGTTTATGAAGAGATGAAAAGGAGCTAGAGATACAAAAAACGAGAAAAAAACTTTTTGGGAAGGGGCATCTTAGTTATGGGAGAGGTTAGTAGAATTTAACTTTTTTAGTCTTTATAAAAGTCGGCTTCGGGGGGAAAAATTAATTTTATAAATAGTCCCTACAAAAAGTATGGGGAAAATTCAAGTGAAGGCCCCCTCAAAAAACAAGGGGACATTTCCCTTCGACTAGAGAAAAAAAATTCAATCACCAGAGGGAAGGGCGTTCGTCAATGAAGGGAAATGTGAATCTATGGAATAGCCTGCTTGAGGAGCGGTTTACAGAGGAACTGTAGAGAGTTTCAAGAAAGGGTTAAACCTACCTGGGAAATAAAAAATATTAATGCGTACGTACATTTAAAATTCTGGATCCTGGTGGGGGGCTCTGGGGGCAGAATATTTTCCCACTGGAGAGATTTGGGTTTTGCCTTGTGGGTTTCAGGGGATTAACCAGTGGTGAGGCTGGGTTTTTAAAATTTTGTCTATCTCCCTTTACCCACATTTTCCACCCCTTTTGAACTTGAAGGGCACGTGTCTTTTTTCAACCGTACCCAATATGTAATTGTAATCAGTTTTTGCCCAATAAACTATCAGAAAACTTCCAAAGACATGACACTTTATATGGGCTGTCCCAAATTGTTTAAAGGCATAGTAATCCTAGTGTATGGAAACTTTTGACTTTGCAGAATGTAATAAAAAAAAAACTTTAAAAATTATCTCTTATTATTCTGGTATTAGGCAAATATAAATAATTTTGGTAATCCAATTGACCTAAAGGGGGTAATCTTTATTCGATTTTATGTCAGAAGTGAAAAAATATTTATATGGTCTTTTTTTTGTGTATGTAAACGAGGTTTCAACTGAAAAGTCTTAAGTAAAATGTTCAACAAAGGAGTGTTTCTTTAAATAAATAGTTTTTTGACTTTTGTTTCTGTGATTTTTTTAAATAATTCTATTCCAGTGTTAGAAAGGATGTTTTCCGGGCCGAGCCCTCCTTAACCTGGGGCTTGATGTCAGCAGCAATGTTTTTCATCACCACAAGGTGAACTAAGCTCGTCACATTACCCGTACCAAAGAACCCCGGTTTGGGGGACCAGGTAACCATCAAAAGCCGGGACATCTAATGTGATTGTCCACTTCTGGGGTGACTGCAGACTGGTATTTTTCTGGTGACCAATATGTATGGTTCTTCCCATCTTAATAATATCATCCTGCAGTTGCTGGTTTTACCATAGCTGGTTAAAAAAGGGGGGGGGGGGAACACATTGGGTCTTTTTTTGTATCCTTTATTTAAAATCGAATTAGTCAGTAGCCCTAGTGATTTGAATACCGGTGTAATAGGGACAGGGAGTTAGGGGCGCCTTTGGGTGGGGAAAATACCACTGGCTGACACCAAGTCCCAGTGATAATAATGGAGAGGTGTCTATAAGATGCCTCTATTACTAGCATTTGAAGAAAATGAAAAAAAAAACACAGAAAAAACAATGTATTTAAATAAACAATCCCTGACACCAGCCCTCGTTGACCATTTTAGTAAAGAAATATATACAACCCTGGTCCGACATAGTCCAGAAAATCCATCGTAGTCCAAAAGGGAAATCTGTAAAATTAATATCCCCAGAAGCACTACAGATTAGGCATCACCCAACTTTCTCGGATGCTGAACAGCCTATTCAGAACCCAGAAAAGCTGGGTGACATCCCTCCGAGCAAGCATCTAGAGTAGATGGGTGCCTGCTGTGGGTGATTTGGCACCCCATCCGGGGCGGAAGGACGAGGGAAAGGGGGGGGGGGGGGTGCAGAGGTACTTACCTTCCTTTGCGTGCGTGGCCTTAGACTGATATCCCCATTGCCCCGGGGTGAGCAGCCCCCGCTGTCTGTGACTTTGGGACATTTAGCGCCCTATGCCATTCTCTTACATTGCCAGATCTCATGGCGAGTATTGGGGGAGCCGGCAAGTCTTAGCCCACTGTTTGTGCATTCCAGAGACGTACAAACAGTGGACTGAACAGCGCAGTCCTGAGGATTCAGAGTATATGCCCTGGATCACTAGAACATACATCTGCCCGGCAAAATAAATCAAGGCTCCTGCCAGCTGTCCTGGTATGGCGGGATGTTGTTCCCAAATCGGGAACAACTGGGGCTGATACTGTATATTAATCCCAGTTACAGGGGAAATCCAGGGCAAACACATCCTCTATACTGTGCAGACCCGATCTGAGTCTCATATGACCCAGCAACTCTGGCAGCTACCAAGCCCCGGCGGTCAGGAAGCTGACAGGTTTCCTGCTATTCTGTAGATACAGCGATTGGGAAGGCAAGGATGGTAATAAACCATCTTTGCCTTTTCAGTTGAGAGTTCAGCTATAGCTGACAGCCAGCTCTCCACTTACACAGCTGCATAATTAGTGCACAGGCAGTTGGCAAGTAGTTAAAAAAAAACAAGTGCTTTTGACTTCTTGCCACATGAAATGCATGTTTTACATGTGTATTTTATCAATTGAAATTATCGATTTTGGAAAATACATTCCAATACATATAAATTTTGTTTTTGTATTTTGGTGGGGTTTAAAATGTGGCAAAAGGGAAAAAAAAGGTAAAAAAAAAAACATGTGAAAAGCACTCAATTTGTGTGCAGAATTTTTTTGAATGATGCATGTATTTTTTAGCATCCTTTCTATATGTTGATATCATAGTTAAGGCTATGTTCACAACACAGATTTTAACATGGAATTTGACACTTATTTCATGATAAAATACCCTTTAAAAACTGGACCATTCACTTAAAAGGCGTCTTTTAAATGAATCACACAGCAAAAAATTTTTACACCACAGATTTCGACTTTGTGATCCCGCAAAAAAAAGAATTGACAAGTCCATTCTTTGAAAGATTTCTTGCTTGAATTTTATGTGAGCAGTTGTAGGTATAGAATCACAGAAAATAGCAAATTTCAAAGTATTGGATACCAAAACCATGTATATCACAGAAGAAAAACAAGTATCCCTTAAGACCTCGTTCACACGGCTTATTTTGGGACTGATTGGAACCGTACTGCGTGCCGTATTTGCGCTGCAGTACGGCTCCAATCCGTCCCAGTAACTACGGTAATCCACAGTTCTCATAGAGAACTATGGATTCCGTCGCTCCTTCCTGCTCGGCGAATCCGCTGCGGGGGGAGAAAGTGACATGCGCATTATTTACGGGTGTACGCGCCGGGAAATAATGCAATGTCTATGGGGCCGGTGGGCAGCGCCCCCGCCCCCATCCCGCCCCTTATTCAAGCCGTAACTGCGGGCGAAATCCGTCCCGCAATTACGGCTTGAATAAGCCGTGTGAACACTGCCTAAAACATAATATTTATTACATATATCAATGAAAACCCTGTTTCTAAATATCCACAGAAACAACCCGGGTCATACAAATTATTACTCACCCTTTAGAGGACCAAAGAGATTACGGGTGTAGGCAAGTAATTGCTATTCAGGAAACAATGTCCGTCCTGGAAATATTGGAGAAACTCAGTAGGTGTACTAATATAGGGAAGAGGCACAAAGAATCTCACCCTATCATATCCCTTCTTATGACCCTAAGTGGAGTATCTGCCTCGAAAGGGGCGTCCCCACAACGTGATCCTGAACACCCTACAAATCCCTGTAAGAAGATTATAAATTATAAATAGAGAAAGGAAACAAAAGGGATATATGATCTCATAGGAGGATGTATCTAGAGGAAAAAACTGCCTTAGAAAAGTTAAAATTCATAGCAGAAAGTGCCCTGGATTCGTACCTCGGATTCCACATTGGATTTTTCATTTCAAAACGGCCAAAATGTGAACAGGACCTAAGTGGACAACTGCATCTCCTTTATTATTAAAGGGGTTTTGCCACGATGTAATGTTGACGTGGGATCCTCCAAAATGGGTTTTTAATCACTTTTCTAAATATATGTAATTACAAAAATTGCAGTCTGAGAGAGCTACAGCCTTCCTTACATGCCCTTGGTTACTTCAAAGAGTCTATTAGATACGGCTGACAAGAGCTGGATGGGCTTGCGCAGAGAGAGCTTCTTATCTGATGAGACTGAGCTGCCAGAAGTTTTTAAGGCACCGGGTAGCAATATGTTTTTCTTTTGATATACAGAATAAACTAGTTGTAGAGTGATTAGATACCTGCTTTATCTGATGGCAGGGAACATGAAGAAGCTTTCAAGCTGCTGTGTAGAATAGATGTTCTCTTTTGTATATAGAAGCCACAAGTTATAGTTTTTTTAATTCAGTGAACATGTCACAGGATCCCTTATGCACAGCTCTGTGCTCTCCGCTGTGTGTGTCTCTCTTTCAGCTCCATGATTTGTTTACATTACATTAGCATCTTAGCAGATAAGGCTCTTCCTGACTGTGCAGTGTATGAGCCTGTGTCTGCTGTATTTAGAATCCACTGCTGTACTGTTTATTATTTCACTTAAGTTTTGAGACGCTCCCTTTGGATTCCTCACTCCTCACTCCCCCTCCCTCTCTCCCCTGCAGCTTCATGACTCAGCGTGATTCTGCCTGTACTAACAAGAGAGGGGTAAGAATCTATCTCTCGGCAAATCCCCTTTAACAGAGGCACAGCACTAAGAAAACCACTGACAGGGGAAGTACCTAACACTTACTTTCTGGTGACAATCCCATTTGTCAGGGTGCGATATATAAGACAGGAAGTGAACACACAGTTCTTGACGTTGATATGTTGGAAGCAGAATAATTGGCAAAAAGACAGGGCTCTGAACAACTTTGACAAGGGTCAGATTGTGACAGCTTTATCACTTGGTCAAAGCGTCTCCAAAACAACAGATCTTGTGGGCTGTTCATGGTATGTAACAGGTTTTGTCTACCCAAAGTGCTCCATAACAACCAGATACTGGTTCATAGTTGTCCAAGTCTCCACAATTCAATACAGATTGAAGGCTAGCCATTCTGGTCCAATCCTACAAAAGAGCTGCTGCAGCCTGTCGGGATACCAGGGGATTCTCTCTTGCACCCTTGGAGAACGTCTTGTGATGTAATCTAAAATTTTGGTAGATTCTATTATTTTTTATGATGTTACTATCTGCGATCAGGGCTGGATTGTCTATTGGTTGACTGCAGTGGGCTGGTTTCCTCTATCTTAGGGGCAGGCTCCTGTAGTTCCTTCACCTCCTGTCTGACCAGTCTCTATACGCTGAAGTGTCCACACCATGGAGAATTGTGCTGTGCCCACAGAGAAGGATACACTCTGCTGGCCAGGGGAGTATTCCCTATTTGGTTGTATACATTGAAACACATGGACTTCTTTTTATGGACATTGGAAGGATTCATTTACTTTTACTGAAGATAGGAGAAATAAAGTTATATTTATGGGATTTACACCGCTGCTCAAGTCCCCTGGATAATGCAAATTTTGCAGAGACCAAGAGGGTGGTGTTTGGAGACGTACACAGGGGCTGAGCAGATTATGTGTTTGGATTTTGTTGTAGTTTGAACTCCTTTAAGTAGTTAGAAAAGGAAGTAAAAGGATGTCACCAGCTGCCTCTGCCATATTCAGTTGCACTGCACTGGCATCAACAGGTGTCAGAAGTGTAAGGAGGGTCAGATTACCACTTCCACCTTGGATGTTGCCATGATAGTAGTCAAAGAGTGACAATAATATTAGTCGTCATGACAGCTATAGGGATCAAGATTAAAGATAAGATGTCAGGGCGGAATATCCCTATAGATCCCTGACATGATATATAGAGGACTGAGCAGATACTGGTCTTGATAACAATAATATACCAGATATAAGTGGCAAATCATACTTTTTTTTATATAGGTTTTATTTATATTTTAACAACAAATGTTAACTTACATACAGAATACAAACATTGCCACTAAACTGAAGAATTTACATCCACTTTCAGAAAACATCCATAAAAGCATTATTCAGTATCATTGTATCACAACTCTACAGCAGTTTGTAGGCAAACTAGAATACAATCACAATCCATTAATCCAAAGGAAGAGGAGAAGGGAAATGAGGGAAAAAAGGAGTAGGGGAGGGGAGGAGAGAAGAGTAGGAAAATCCATTGCTCAGGTCCCCAACACTCGAGGATGCCCAGTCAAATAGCAGCCATTTGTGCTTGTATCCACAGGTCCCATAAAATCCAAAATTTTTTAATCATCAACCAAAAAGGGAACACCTTTTAAGCCCTACAGGTTTTTTTAAAGTTAGAGGGTATAAGATTATTCACCAAACCCTGCATTCTGTGCTCCGGCTCACATACCCCAGGACGGCCCATCATTGTGTTAATGTCTGCCCAAAAGGGCTACAGGACTACACAATCTCAAATCATATAAAACCAGGTACCCCATGCCCCCCACATGTGATATAGGTGGTATCTGTAAGTCTATGCATCTGCACCAAGCTCATTTGCGGTGAATTTACATCCCCTATGTAGCCTTTTTGGTTTAATCACATCGAAAAAGCAAAGAACACCCCCAAAACCCCTTTTTTTAACCCCCCAGGCCGACTTTTTGGGGAAAAAAAGCAGAAGCTTTCCCAGTTTTCACCTGCTAATGAGGAAAAAAAATAAAAATTGGTTCTGTTAAAACTTTTTGCGGTTTTGACCCACTCTCCTTTTAACTTGGGATATGTCTAGCGTGCCCAGCTTGTTTGTTTTTATCAGAAAATTAGGCTCACTTTTGAGGGTTCAAGATTGTTTTTATTTTTCAGATTTTAACCCAAAAATTTAAAATAAAACCTTTTTGTAGTGTTTTTTTTAAATTTTTTTTTTTTTTTTCATCGTAAAACATGTGTTTAACCCCTTAAGGACAGATTGTTTTTTTTTGGTTGACACATTCGTTTTTTTCCTCCTCGCCTTCCGAGAGCCATAACCTTTTTATTTTTTTCCAACAAAGGAAAAAATAAAGGGTTTTTTTTTGGGAGGGACAAAGATGTTTTTTTTTCTTAGGTTTTCCCCATTCACAAAAACACGGGAATATATGGAAAACTGAAAAAAAAAATTCAAAGGTTTTGAAAAGGTTTGAAAAAAGGGTACGGGTGTGCCATGTTTTCAGGTTTTTTTTTTTTTTTTGGTTTTTCAATTTCTGGGTTTATAAATGATGTGTTCTCTTCCATTCGGGAAGGGGTTTATATGATTCGCAAAAACCAAAAAGCTTTTTAAAAAAAATACAAACTTTTTTTTTTTTTTTGAAAGTAAGCAGCATCACCCCCCTTTTCTCGATCAATAACTTTTTTTCCCCCTTCCACCTAAAAGACCCGGGGGAAAGGGGCATTTTTTTGGCAGGCGGAAGTGTACTTTTTTTTTGGCCCAATTTTGGGTTTAAAATAGGGAATTTTTTTAAAATCATTTAAAAATTCCCAAATTTTTAAAAGTGGACCTGAAAAAAACCCAAAGAAAAAGCCCAAAAATTTGGGTTTTATTTTGGAAATTTTTTTTTCCCCTTCAAATGGTGTTTAAAAGGCGTAGGGGGATAAAGGGATGTTATTTTTTAAAATAGCCCGGGATTTTTTTTTGGAATGCGGTGATCCCAAATTTATTTGAAAACTTTTTTTATTATAAAATTTTTTTTATTTTAAAAATGCCAAAAGGGGGGGATATAGAATTTTTAAAATATATTATATATTAAATAAATAAAAATATATCAAAACAAAAAAAAATAAAAAATTTTATTTAAATAACAAAAAAAAAAAATAAGTAAATTACAATATATATTTTTTAAAACCCCCAAAAATTGTAAAATTTTTCCCCCCAGGGTTGAAAAAAAAGTAATGATTCCCCCCCCCAAAAATTTTTCCCCAACCAATTGGAAATTTTTTGCGGCTTTTCCCCTTGTCATTTAAAAAAACCACCCCCCCCATATCCCCCCCCGGCGAAAAGGAAAAACCCCCCCTTAAAAATTTCCCCTCCCCCGGGTTTTGGGTTCCCCGGGGGTTTTCAACCAGTTAAAAAAGCTGCCAGGCCTCCGTTTGCAAACAGGGGGAACTTAATTTTTCCCCTTTTTTCTTTTGGGGGGTTAAAAACGCAAAGCAATCTATCCAAAATTTTTCAAGGTGAATGAAAATACAGGATCATTTCCCGAACAATTTTGGATTGGAAAGGGGTCCGCCCTTTGGTTTGGGGGTACAGTCTTTAAATTTAAAAAAAATTATTTTAGCCTTTTTTTTTGACAGGGGAGCGGGAAGTTTGCCACCAAACCCTTTCTTTTAAAGGGGAAAGGTTTTGGGAGTGGCCCTGTCCCAAACTTTTTGTCATCACCCCAAAAAAACTAGGGTGATGGATAAAAAAGGAGAATGCCCCCTCTGGGTATGGGTTCTTTTAAGATAAAGGGGGCCCAAATATTTGGCTTTTTTACCCCGAAATTTTAAACCCACCCCCCTTATAGAGTGGGGTCACACTTAGACCACAGTGTTAGTCTCTGCTGGCTCTCATCATGGGGGTGTCTAAGAAAAGGAAAAAGGGTTGGAACAGTTTCTGGGGAGTTTAAGAAAGAGAAAAATGGGGGTTTGGCAACCCCAATTTTCTAAAAATTTTTTAAAAAGGGAAAAACTTGATAAAAAAGAGGGGGATGGAACCAGCTGCCGTCAGTTTTAGTTTAAAAGGGGAGATGAAGGAAGGGATTTTTCCAAAAAAACATCTCCGCCGGGCACTTTCAGATGAGGTAAGTCCCAACCCGCAATAAATCTTCTAAAAACTTTTTCCATAGCTATCTAGACATTTTTTTATTTTCTGTTATAGGTGTCACCAGGGCCGGACTGGGAAAAAAACACGGGCCCGGGCCACTAAGGCCCCCGCACCCACATAAAAAAGAAAAAAAGTCCCTTGGTTCTCGCCTCCCCCATTTTCCTAAAATTAAACCCCCCCACCCCCAATAAAGCCTTTTTTCCCCAAAATTTTTTTGGGTTTTTTTAAAAGGGGTTTGGGGTTTTTTTAAAAGGGCCGGCCCTGCCTTACCCGAAACTTTTCCTCCCCCAAAAAAAGCCCAAAAAAGAAACCCCAAAAACCGTCCGTTGAGACCCCCCTACACACAATAAAGGAAAAAACCGTGGTGCGGGAGAAACCCCTCATCAAAGTCAGGGGTTTACTTGTTTTAAACAACCCGGACAAGAAAAACACTGACACTCCCATCCCCCCAAAATTTAAAATAAAACCCAATCCCCCCCCCAAAGTAGTCAGGCCCCCAACACATGAAAAACAGCACTGACTCAAAACAAAATTTAAACTTACCCCCTGACCAAACCCCTCACGGGAACCCATCTTTTTTTTTCCCCCCCCTTCTGGCCCAAACCCCAGGGTGTCCCCCGATTGATTCTTTTCCCCCCAAATTCTTTCTCTGTCCGGTACAGCATGCGTGTCTTTTTCTATGGTCACTACTCGCCCTGGGGAAATTTTCCCACAAATACATCTTAGCCCCTCTCTTTCCCAGCACTTTCCTATAATTTCCCCAAACAGCCCCAATTTAGCCCCAAAAAAAATTAAAAAATTTAAAAAAAATTGTCGATTAAGGGCAGGGTAAATGGGTAGCCCCCCCATTGGCAGGGGGGGCCCAAAGTAGGGGTAGGCGGGGCAGGGCCAGTATGCAGGAGGGGGGGCCCGGAAAGGCGGGGCGGGGCGGGGAACAGTAGGGCAGGCAGGGACAGTTTTACGGGCAAAAAGGGCCACTTATAAAAACCCTTGTAACAGTATATAGGCTTGCAGGACAGTGAAAAATAGGCACCCAAGGCAGTGAAAAGGGTTGGGCCCAGGGCTTTTAAATGGGCAGCCAAGGCAGTTATAGGTAGGCAGTGCTTATTATAGGCAGCCGGGCGGGGTAAAGGTAGCCGGGCGGGGGCATCATATAGCCAGGGCGGGTGTGGGAGCCGGGGCCCAGGGAACAAAAGCCGGGCGGGGTGAAGGTAGCCAGGGGGGGTTATCAGTACCGGGGAAAGGGCCCCCCGGGTAGCCAGGGCGGGTATAAATTGGGCCAAGGGCGGGGCATCAGTACCCAGGGCAGGGAATCATAAAACCCGCCCCCAAAGGGGGTTAAGGTACCCGGGCAGGGAATTTTTTAGGCCAGGGCAGGGATAGAAACCCCAGGGCGGGGCCCATCAGTACCCAGGGCGGGGCATCTATAGCCAGGCAGGGTATAGGAACCCCAGGGCGGGAAATAAAGAGCCGGGGCAGGGCATCATTTTGGGGCCGGGGCCCATTGTTTTAGGTAGCCGGGGGGGGGGTTTTTTAAGGTAGCCGGGCGGGGCCCATCATATAGCCAGGGCAGGGTGTAGGTAGCCGGGCCCGGGGGTTAATCAGTAGCCGGGGGCAGGGCATAAATAGCCAGGGCGGGGATAAAGAAAAAAAAACCCCCCCGGGGAGGGTATAGGAAACCCAGGCAGGGAATAGGTGGGCCAGGGCAGGGCTCATAAATGCCGGGGCAGTGTACAGGTAGCCAGGGCCGGGGCCCAAAAAATACCGGGGCGGGGTTTATATTTTTCCGGGGGCAGGATATCATTTAGCCGGGGGCGGGCATCATAAACCCGGGCATTGAAATAGGTACCAGGGCAGGAAATAGGTACCCGGGGCGGGGGCCTTCTTTAATTACCCCAGGCGGGGTTTAAAAGTAGCCGGGAGGGTTTTAAGTAGCCAGGCAGGGTATCATTTTTTTCAGGGAGGGCTCATCATGCCGGGCAGGGTATAGGTAGCCAGGGCAGGGCTCAAATAGCCGGGGCAGGGTAAAAGGTGGGCCAGGCGGGGCATCATATGGGCCCAGGGCAGGGAAAAGGTAGCCATGGCAGGGAATCATATTAGCCAGGGCAGGGTTTCGGTACCGGGGCGGGGGAAATCTTATAGCCGGGCGGGGTTTTTATCCCAGGCGGGTGAAAGGGGGGCCAGGGCGGGGCATCATATAGCCAGGCGGGGTATGGGGTAGCCAGGCGGGGAATGGGTTTACCCGGCGGGTATGGGAAAGGCCAGGGCAGGGCATCATTTACCAGGGCAGTGTATAGGTACCGGGAAAGGGCATCATAAAACCCCGGGGGCATTGAAATAGGAAAAGCCGGGCGGGTATAAGTAGCCAGGAAGGGGTATCAAAAACAGGGGGGGCAATCATATGGGCCAGGGCGGGGTTATAGGTGGGCCGGGGGCAGGGCTCATAAAAGCCAGGGCAGGGTATAGGTACCAAGGGAAAGGGGCATCATAAGCCGGGCCGGGGGCTTTTAAATAGCCAGGGCAGGGCTATTATAGGCAAAAGGGCAGGGGCAAAATATACCCAGGGCGGGGGAAAGTATATAGCCAGGGCAGGGCAGGGGCGGGTATATAGCCGGGGCAGGGCGGGGGCATTTAAAAACCCCGGGCAGGGGCATATATAGCCCCAGGGAAATTAAAAAAACCCCAGGGACGGGGTTTTAATTATAGGCAGCCGGGGCAGGGGCATTATAGGCGGGCCGGGGCGGGGGGCAGTATAAACCAGGGCAGGGAAGGGGCAGTAAAGGCACCCCGGCAGGGGCAGTATTTTTAACCCAGGGCGGGGCCGGGGGCGAAAATTCCCGGGGCACAAAATCCCAAGGGCGGGGGCAGGGGCATTAAAAAGCCGGGGCAGGGGCAGTAAAAAGGGGGGGGCAGGGGCATAAATAGCCGGGGCAGGGGCGGGGGCCCAGTAAATAGCCAGGGCGGGCAGGGGCGTATAGGACCCAGAGCAGGGGAAATATGGGACGGCCGGGCGGGGGGCAGTAGAGGCAGCCGGGAAGGGGCGTAATGGGCACCAGGGGAGGAGCATATATACCCAGGCAGGGGCAGAAATAGGCAGCCAGGGCGGGGGGCAGTATGGCACCCAAAGGGCAGGGGCATTATATAGCCGGGCAGGGGCAGTATAGGCAGCTAGGGCAGGGCCCAGTATATAGCCAGGGCGGGGGAAAGGTTTAGGCACCAGGGCAGGGGAAAATTAAAGGAAACCCAGGGCAGGGGCATTTTAAATAGCCGGGGCAGGGGCGAATAGGCGAAAGGGGCGGGGCCCAAGTATATAGCCGGGGCCCGGGGCCCAGTATGGGCAGCCAGGGAGGGGCAGTATAGGCAGCCAGGGGGGGGGCATTTAAAAGCCGGGGCGGGGGGCAGTAAAAGGCAGCTGGCAGGGTCAGTTATGGGCCAGGGCAGGGCTTATAGGAAGCCAGGGGGGGGGGTTTTATGGGCCCAGCCAGGGACATTTAAATAGATTAAAAAAAAAAAAAAAGTAAAAAACCCCCCGGGGACACCGGGCGTCCCGTCCTCTTCACTCTGGGCCCCGGTGGCCGCTCACTGCAGAGTGCGGGGGGCCGCAGGGGGAGGGCGCGGCGATGAGGGTTTTTTCCCAACGGGGGCGCCTCCCCCCCGCGGCCCCCGGGGGAGCTGAACAGACGGGTTTCAGTAGATCCCAGATTTTTCCAGGCCCGGGCCGTTTGTTTTTGGCCCCGGGGGGGGGGTTGAAAGGGCGGCGGCCTTTGTTTGGCTGCAGGGTTGGGTGGGTGCCCCGGGCCCTTGAAAGGGGGGGTTTGTGGCAAAGGGGGGCCCCTGTCGGCCCCCGCCACGGGGGTTTCCGGGTCGCTGATGGGGCCCTTTTGGGGGGGGGCCGGCCCCTGTAGCGCGCCACGGGACCGGCACTCGGGGCCCGCCGGGGGGGGGGAAACACCGTCCCCCTGGGCGGGCGATCCAGCCTCCCGGGCGGCCCGGCCCCTAGGGGCCCCCCGGGGGAAAAATTGCCGGCTTTGCCCTAGGGGGTCAGCCCGGGGCCTGGGGTACACCAACATTGTGGCCTTTTCCCCCCCAAAACCCTTTTCTAAAATTTCCTTGTGTTTTTTTCCAAATTGTTTTTCAGCCTAGTACACCCTCAGCTGAAAATTATGGCTTTTTTCATCCCCCATACATAACCCTTTTATGTCATCTTTCCAAAAAAATCCTGATGGGTGTGCCAAAAAAGAGCATCCCCTTTTGGGGAGGGAAAAAATTTTGTATTCACGGGATGCCTTCTCAACTCCAAACTGTTCTGCAGTCATCATTATATATGTTTTATTTTTGTTACAGTCATTGCCCCAACATTGGGGCCTTTTCCACCTAGACCATCTGAAATTGTGTCTGCCCATGGTTCATTTGGACACACCATCTAGATGTCATCATCTAGAAAAACTGATGGTCTTCTCACCTCTAAATTGTTCAAAAACCCGCTAAACATTTTTCATTTTTTTTGCGTTTTCCCCGCATTGTGGCCTTTCTAAAAAGACCAAAAATTTAACTTGGGATTGAAATTCGTATGAATGTGTGATGCACAGAATGGAACCTAGGTCCAGTAAGTCTGATATCTTTGGCTCCATCTTCCTCTTTTCCTTGTGTTGAATGTTTTTTGAATTTCATTCACACCTATCTTCATTTCTGTTGATCAGCTCTGTCATAGGAGCAAAAGAACAAAATTGTTTCTTTGCTAATTTTTCCACCAAATTTTAAGGACTGTCAATGGAATTCCAACAATTATCCAACGCTGATGTCAGCCTAATATATATGTTTTTTCCTCTAGGATCTGATTACAATAAATGTGAAAAATTTGCTGCCATACCCACATATGAAGGACTGTCCAAACATTTTATGGTGAAGGGTAAGTCTTAGAAAACAACACAGAAATTCTAGAATCAACTATTTTTTTCATAATTTTGTAGTGTATATTTTAAATATTAGATAAGGCAAGCTTTCAGGGAATGTTTTCCAAGGGGATCCTATGCACTTGCCTGGGGTTCCGCCAGTGTCCTGACCGCAGCGCCGTCTCTGAGCGCCCGCCGCCGGGGGCTCGGTGTTCCCCGGGGGCATTCTAAGTAACCGGTTGACGGTCTGTGGTACAGGGGCCACAGCTGGTGTGCCTCGACAGTACCCTGTGCCATAAGGGCCTTGGAAGGCCCCCCCCCTCGGACACACGCCTCATTGGCTGGGTCAACAGGCATGATGGTACTTTAGGCACCGCTGCTACGGCTAAAAACCCTTACTAGGCTGGAAAGCATCACACACTCCAGACCAGGAGAAGAGGAAAGAAACGACAAAACAGGATGAGTTATTATTATTTATATTTATTTTTTTTTTTTTATATTGGGGACTTTTTGCTAACTAATGTTTGGGGAGCTAGTGACGGGGAGGGAGGGGGGCTAATGAGGAGGGAAAGATAATCGGTAAACTGGGGGGCTCTAATGGGCGACTTGGGGCGGGGCTAATGTCTGGGGGGCTAATGACAGGGGGGCTAATGTCTGAGGGGCTAATGACGGGGGGCTAATGTCTGGGGGAGCTAATGTCTGGGGGGGGGCTAATGACAGCGGGCTAATGATACGGGAGGCTAATGTTGGCGGGCTGGGGGGTCTATTGACAGCAGGGAGACAATGTTGGGGGGGAGCTATTGTCCTTGGGGGGGTAAATGTTCTGCGGGGGGAGTTAATGACTAGGGGGGTCAATGACTGGGGGCGGATACATACCTGCATAAATTACTGGGGGGGACTCTAACTGGATTAAATACTGGGGGAGGCTTTAACTGGATAATTATGGAAGGCGGCCCTACCCTGGTAATTGACTGGGGGGTAGTTGCAACTACCTGGTAATTATGGGGGGCGGGACTCTACCTAGGCTAATTACTGGGGGCTGCCTACCTTACTGGGGGGAGGGGGGGGGGGGGGGTGGGTGGACTCTTTCTGGCTAATCACTGGGGGGCAGCCATATCTACCTGCCGCTAATTAATTGGGGGCGACTATTACCTGGCTAATCATTGGGGGTCTGTTCCTAATCTACCTGGATAATCACTGGGGGCGGCACTTCTGGCCTAATTACCGGGGGCAGTCCTATCTAACAAGGTTAATTACATGGGGAATGGCCTTCTTTTACCCTACATAATTACAATGGGGAAGGCCTGTCATTACCTACCTAACTTCATGGGGGCCTATGTAACTACCCTTTCCTCATGGGGGTCCATATATATCTAGTAAACTGGGACGGGGCCATATATTCTACCTTATTAGAGGACCCTATATACCTTAACTACATACTGAAAGCGGTCTATATAGTTACTTAATGGGGGAATATTATTACCTCCACTGCTACCAGGGATGTTACCATTATGCTTTTCTGTCTTACTGAGGGGGACCTATATACCCACTGAGGGGATACTAATTGGGGGTTTATATTACCTCTCTTACACTTACTGAAATAAAATCTGTAATACTTACTGAGGTGGACTATTCTTACCCATATTCTGGAAGAGCTAACACATTTCATTTATCTACCTAATTTGGGAGGGTACTTTATAAACTTACCCTGCCTACTGATGAGAGGGGTGGGGGGGCTTGACTACCACACTAATGGGAGTCTACCCAATTTACATGCCACTTATCCTGGGACTTTTTTAAATGTTAATTTCTAGGGTCTAAACATACGCTGTTTGGGGTACAATTTACCGTGTAGAGACCCAATAGATGGGCAACCTATTACTATTTGGGGGCTTTAGGATGGGGGCATCTTTTGTACAGTGTTGGGAATTGATTAGGCTAAGTGCGGGCAAAAGAGAGGAGTTTAAAGACTTGATATTTTGTAGTCAAATTTAAAGGTGAGTGTAGTGGCCAGGTGAAAAGAATTGCGATCTGTACCGGAGGAGGAAAAAAAAGGCGAAACAGAATAACTTAGAGAAGACATCAATTGGGAGTTTTGGGCCAGATGGAGAAGAATAAGGAGAAGAGATTAAACATAACTCCCATCAGATGATGACGTATCTGTGAGGTCAGTGATGTCAGGCGGTATTTTATTTATGTGATGATCAGTGCTGTTATTTCATGTAATGGTGACTGAATACTGATGATTGATTGGTGGTGTTGTTGGATATATTGGTGATTGCTATAGTGGAAGGTTGGCTTGTCCGTTGATTTGTAAAGGGCACAGTGAACACCGACAACTGTAATTAGGGGTTTCTCTTGCACCACTTTTTATTTTCTTGCCCTTGTGTTTTCAGGGTGTTTCCCACATGGAGCCGGTCTTCTGGGTGCGTTTTAACTGCTGTGCATTTCTCGCACACAAACACCACCAAAAAATGTTACCGTCGTGAAGCAAACTTCGTTAGTGTTGTTTATTTAGAACAGTGGTCGAGAGTGCGAGTTACAAAGGGAATTTTTAAGCGGAATATGTTTGTGGCGCCTGGTGGGGGCTTTGTGCCAGTGCTGCTTTTTATTACCAGTCCGGCCCTAATTCTATGGGTATTTATATATGTGGTGGTTTTGTCATGGTATTTTTGCAGCAGTATTTTCAAAATTGCAGCAAAAGAAGTAAATAAATTAATGCTAAATTATGTTAAAGTTATGCCATAGTTTTGCCTTTAATGTTGCATAAGTTGTAGAAAAATAAACAGTAGAAACAGCCTGTGTGAATACAGCTTTAAAAGGAGTTCCCAACATCATCAATATTTGATTGTAGAGGTTTAACTCCATTAACCCCTGTGATTAGCAGAGTAAGGGGGAGCACTGCATCTACTCTATTATTAACAGAGGCACAGCACTAATAAAACCATTGACAGGTGAAGTTACTAACACTGATTATCTGGTGAAAATCCCAGGGTGCGATATCAGGCAGGAAGTAAACAGACAGTTCTTGACGTTGATATGTTGTAAGCAGATAAATGGGCAAAAAGGTAAGGATCTGAGCAACCTTGACAAGGTCAGATTGTGACGGCTTTATCACTGGGTCCAAACATCTCCGAAACAGCAGGTCTTGTGGGGTATTCCTGGTTTGTAACAGGTTCTATCTACCCAAAGTTCTCCAGAACAACCAGCAACAGAGTCATAGGGGTCCAAGGATCCATAATTCAATACAGATTGAAGGCTAGCCATTCTGATTCAGTCCCACAGAAGAGCTACGGCAGCCTGTCGGAGCAACAGGTAATTCTCTGGTGCACCCTTGTGTAATGGTGACCTGACTACTGGTGATCTGATTGGTGGTGTTGTACGATATGTTGGTGCTTGTACTGTATAGTGGAAGCGTAGGCTTGTCCATGATTTTAAAGCAAGTGCACACTTGTGATGTCATCTAAAATGTCCAAAAAAAAGAATTAACCAACGGCACTTAAAACCCAATAAGACAAAATTATTAACGAAAAAATGTCTTCAGCGCTTACAGCCTCTGAATCCTAGGAGCCATCCAATTTAAATCATGATATAAAATATGCGAGCGCATCAAAGTGGGTAAATAAAGTGAAAAAAATTAATCCCATTGTTTATTCTCTCATAAAAGTGCGCGCGTGGCATCTGTTTCATCCACAGGACGGGGCAGAAGTGAAATGAGCAGGAAAGAAAAAAAAAAATCCAAGGGGGGGAGGAGGAAGGAAATCCAAGGCTGTGTTCCGTAACAGTTCAAATAGCAGCCATTTGTGCTGGTATCCACAGGTCCTATTTTTGCCAATTTATTCTATAGGACACCTCTACACTGAATCATTGTGTTTTTTGCATTTGATAAATCTGCATTTGACAGTTAGAAACCCAATGAGAAATGGAAGGTCATTTGGGTGGTTTACAATTTTCAAATAAGAATCGTTTTTTTGTTGCATAGTACATAAAACAATCCTATACAACATAATTTTTACATCTTACAGTGTATAAGATCATTCACCAAACCAGACTGTGCTCTGGCTCACATACCCTAGGCAGGCCCATCATTGTGTTAAGAAAGTTATGAAATCTTAAAATTGCGCATAACGCGTACCTGACCCCATTGAGAGGGCATCGCATGGGAAAATTTGCGTCAGATGGATGTTTTCGCTGTGGCTCCCCAGCGGCAGACCTGTTTCATTGTCTATGGGCCTGCCCCGGGATCAAGTGATACTGGCAAACCATAGCCACCTTCATTCAAAGACACTTGGTGTCCCCGTTTTGCTTGAGTGCATCATGGGCCATGTTCAGCTTCGAAGATGGGGAAGTGTCCTCCCTTAAAATTAGGGAAAATAAAAGACTCTATACACTTATTTGTCAGCCTCAGCCAGGAAAACAATAACTCCAATCCTGGCTGCATTACCCACTAAGTACCACAATCCCCCCACTCCCACCCCCTCCCAAAAAGTTCCCTCCGACCTTTATCACGTTTATGGAGAAATGGCACACCTTTTTATTGAGAATGGATGGGTGGAGGCGATGCAACATAAAGAGTAAAGGGTAGGAAAAATGTTTTTTCGTCTCTGGCCGGGAAAATTTATAGAGATCATGACCACATGGGGTTAGACAAAAATTATATTCCTCGTTTTTTGGAAACAACATCATGGTTCTTAAGGCAGCTGCTCGGCAGGCACAGAAACCTCGTACTGGGTGTTCTCAGGGCATTCTCTGGAGGAACTTAATAGGCAAAATGGCAAGGTTTCTTACCCTAACCTGTTTTTTTCAATACTCTGTGGCTACGGCACGGTCCGTGAACACAACCTGGATAGAGGCAATGGAGGACATAATTAAATCCTTATTGGTGTAATGTTTGCTGATACGGGCATTTATCAAATGCATCCAGATACTCTGGGTCTTTGGGGGGGGCGGTATGCGCGGAAGGGGAGGGGATTTACGTTACGTGGACTGGGCGGGGGGCGGAAGGCAGGATGGGAAGCGGGTCGTATTTGCTAATTATTATTATTTTACTGCCTATTGTATACATTTTCCTTCAAAACACTCATAACGGGTTAAAGTTTTGCATGTTTTAGTAGTTTATTATAAGTAGGGCAATTTTAAAAAATAAAAACGGGAAAAATGGGACCAGGTGATTTGCATGATTGAATTGATATGTGTTACCAGTTTCTTAAGAATCTGCTTGAAATTTGACTTCTTTCCATGATCTATTGTATGGTTTCTTTTTGCTGTGGATTGTTACAAGTTGCATAATTTTCTGTATCTTATAACTGGTGGGTTTTCAAAATAAGAATAAATAAATAAAAATTATAAAAAAGTTATAAAATGCCACCTAATAGAACTACGGACAATTAGCAAAAATAAATATAATAAACCAGTTAACCCCAATGCCCCATGCACTCATCTAAGTACTTTGCAATCTGCACAGGTGCACTAGGTGCTATAACCATAAGCCATATCATACTTTTGTGTGAAGCAACATCCCCAAAACCCCCCCATTTACACGTTGGCCAGTACTTATTGGTAAAAAAAAAAATATGTTGACATTAAGCCTATGTCTGCTAAATGAAGAAAGATACAATGGTTCTGTCAGGAATGGTGCGGTTATTGGACCCACTTTCCTCCATCTCAGATGGCGGTGTCAGCTTGATGTCTTATAAGACATAGTTCTAGTGTTTGCGGATTTTTATATTTTAGTCTGTAAATCGATTGCAGAGGAAAGGTTAAAGTGGTTTTCTGCGTCTAAAGAACATCATCTGTAACTGATGGGGGGTCAGTAATAACATTAAGCTATTTTACAATTGGTTTGTTATCTACCTAAACTGGCGCATCATAAACTGTGGACCTCCAAGTGTTGGGAAATACTACATCTCCCATTAATTCCCACTGTTTTACGATTATATAAATGGCATTGTGGGAGTTGTAGTTTCACAGACAGTGGAGAGGCGCTGTTAGAGGATGAACGGACCTAAATCATTTAGTATAGAAGGCTATGAGCTATTATCTGGGGGTGTTTAGGGCTAAATTTGTAAATACCGTGGTTAGGCCACGTTCCCCTGTTGCTGTGATGGGCTGCCTGTATTTAGTTCTAACCTTCTGGTTGTTTTTTTTTTTTTTTTTTTTTTTTTATGACATGCCCTGTGCTGTGGATTGGAGATGTCTTGTATATCTCTGTCCACCCAAAAAGATGCAACTGAGCTGTATGATAAACATGGCTGCCTGAGCTGTCTGTGCTAGGATGCTGGGCCGTCTTTGTATGTGTTCCTATTGTCACTCAATCTGAGCTGTGTAATTTATATGGCATCTGCCTGTGATCCTTTCTCTGCTTCGCTCTCCGAATGACTGCTTATGTAAAGATCTGGGAATTTTTTTACTAAAATTTGTTTCTTCCATTTCAGCACTGTTTTTTTACTAACTTTTACCACCAATACTAGGTGTATCTGAGTTACAAGGATGCCTGTGTTGGAACCCTGGGAGGGAGAGTGACGGACCTCTGCAGACTTGATAAAACGGTATTTATTGCAGGAGGTTTATGAGAGCTTGTGGACATTCCACTCCCTCCCTGCTCAAATGCAGATAGGAAGAAGGATGACGTCAGGTGGAGCAGGAACGAAGGACTTGGGGGTGTGATGAGGTCACCACTCTTCAGTGAGGGAAGGGACACTCCATTATGGGGGGAGAGGCAACTCGCCTCTGGATTTTGAAAGAATCTAACGGCACAGGAAAAAAATGCTCAGATGTTATGAATGCCTGTATAGTGAGTTAACCTATTTTTATCGCTTATTTAATGCAGAAAACTTTCTCGTTAGTGTATGTTTTTACATCTTTTTATGTTTTTTTTTTTTTATAGAAAAACATATGTTTAAACTGCTAGAGTGCATCTTTCCTAAAGGTCAAGATAGCTGAAATGAAAGAGGCATCCTGTGGATATTTTATTACCAATAAACAAGATCAGTCCTACAATATGGATTAGTGGGGGTTCGACCACTGGTTGGGTCCACTCTTCAAATAAATAGAGTTACTTTAGCCTCATTTAGGAGATGTGAGATCTTAGATTGTAACTTCTAAAATCTATTCACCATCTATTTTAATCGAAATTTTGGAGGTCGACCTTCACTGCAGCTGACTGTAGCCAGGCTTCAGATAGAAAATATAAAGCAAAATTATTTTTTTCAACTATGCCACTTGAGTTTCACCCAAAAATTGCAACCTTTTTCCAAAAATTGTTGTACATGAAACCAGCCATAGTACAATTATATGTGCGTATTCAAAAACACGAACATGTATTGCCCCAAATATATGACAGACTTTTTGGATCAGTCTGTCTGGTGGTGTCAATTCTTAGCCCACTACTTTTCTCCATCTACACCCTTGGCCTGGGTCAGGTTATAGTATCACATGGCTTTCAATACCACCTGTATGCTGAAGACACCCAACTTTACATCTCTGGCCTAGATGTTAACTCTCTTCTGTCCTGGATCCCAGACTATCTTATCATCCATATCCTCTTTCTTTCCTACCATCTCCTAAAACTGTTAAAAATAATTTGATAATTTTTAATGTACAGTCAGCAAACAGTTAATTTCATTCACACGCAGAGGGTTAACAGGCACACATTTGCACAGACATGCACTCATGCTATTTTAATACTTACACTACCATTTTGGGTCACTGTGAGGTTGGTCAAAGCGAGCTGAGGTGAGTTATGGCAACAATAGTGGGATGGACCCTGCTATTTCTAGTCCAATGCTCCAAGTAAATATATTGCATCAGTCACTTGAGAGTCACACCCACACAAAGAGGGATTTAAGAAAGGGATTGGAAAACCTAAGGGATGGAGGCAAGGAATCTTACCAGAAGATCAGACAGCATGTGGAAGTGAAAAAGCAGCCATAAGGCCTATTCTTGAGGAAAGAAGGATGGGTTCTTCAATCTACACATTCTACCGGGGTAATGTAAGGTATATTTTAATATATATACATATAAGCTTAGTAAGAAATGTAAATAAATCTCCATCTTTTTCATATAAAAGGTACTTGAATCTTGATTTAAGTAATTTCTTCTGATTAACCTAGAGATATTTATATTTATTTATTTTATAGGATATTTATTTATTTTATAGGACCCTCAACAAATACAGTAATCATAGATCTGTTATCAAATATATATATATATATATATATATATATATATATATATATATATATATAAAGAGATACACACACACACATATATTTTTTATAAAAACTAAATGTGGAGAAAACTGAATTTATTTTTCCACGGTCACACTCTATCCCCTCACCTGATCTTTCTATCACAGTCAACGGCTCTGGAATCTCACCCGTTCCGCAAGTCCACTGCCTTGGGATCAGCTTTGACCCTTTTTTCAAACACTTTTAATGCCCTTATTTCCCACCCCACCTGTAAAATTCTCCCCGAATCCCCCTTTTTCCTTAAGTTCGATGCTAAAAAAAAGGGTCCATGCCCTTGTCATCATCCACCCAACTACGGGCAACATCCTTCCTGTGCCTCCGTTAAGCATTTTGCTCCCCTCTAAAACCATCCTCAACTTGCTGCCCATTGCATCCCCTCTCTTTTTTGTACTTTTGCCCATTTATACACTGGGTACCCATTTTCCACGAATTCAGTTTTAAGTTTTCTAACTAACCTCTAAGGGTCTCATAACTTCCCCCCATACTTTTGTCTTACCCCCTAGGCAACCCCGTGCACGCAATCTTGCTCCTCAAAAGGGCCTTCTTTTCTGCTTCACCATTTCGATTCCACACAACTGCTCAAACTTCTCCGTACTTTTCCCCCTAACAAAAACCCCCTTTCCCCAACACATAGAGTCTCCTCCCCCCCCCTTTTACCACCTCAAAAGCAACTGAAACCCACCCTCCCCCTTCAGAATTGCCTATAACCTACACTAACCCTCTTGCTACTACACCACCCCACAAAAATGTCCACTCTTCACCTTCTTTCTTTTCCATCTTCCTTGTGGATTGTAAGCCTTAGCAAGCAGGGTCCTCTCTCCCTCTGTACCAGTTGTTAGTCATTTATCTTCACCATTGTTCTTGTTTGACCTATGTTATTTATGTAACACACCTTGAATGTACAGCGCCCTTAAACTAATGGCGCTTTTAAATAAATAATAATAGGCTATAAGATGATTGCTGACACCCTGAACCTGAGCTGCAGCACACTGGCCAAGAGCAACAGTTTTTTAAAAAGAAAGGTCCCCAGAACAGGCCTCGTAAGGGTCGACCAAAAAAGGGAGTTCCGTTTCCGTCCTACTCCAGGATTTTTTTAAAAAAGCATTAGTGTTTGCCAGCATTGCTGCAGGGTAGAAGGGGTGGGGGTCCCTGTCAGTCAGGGGGTTGTTTGGGTCCCAAACTCCGGGCCGGGCCCTGTATTAAGTTTTTCTCAGTAGGGGGGGTTAAACCCCCATTTTTCACCCCCATGAACTGTGGCATGGTTTTTTTACAGAGACAAAAGTGTCCCAGGCGCCTTCAAAAGCTCTCGCTAATATTTATTCTCCCCAAACAGGTAATCATATTTTCTCATGAAAGAATAAATTTACTAAATTTTCGCCCCGAGTCGGGGTGTATTAAACGCAATTACACGCAAAAGTCGAAAGACATTACACTGTGTGAAAATACACAGGTATTTTTGGGGCAAAAACTGTGCTGTAAGGGGCCCAAAAGTGCGCCCCAAAAATACGGTAAAAACAAGGGGCAAGAGAAAGGTTACCTGTTTTCCCTGCACAAGAACCCCCCAAAAAAATAAGTGATGCTGTTCTAAAAAGGGGGAAAACGTCATTTTCCTTCCTTCAGCTCAATACCATTGTTTTGTACATCGACAGGGGTAATTCATGCTCTAAAGAGAGCAAATTACGCAATTGCGGGGTGCCTTTTCGGTGTATTAAAGCGCAAATACACCCAAAAAAATGATCCCGAAAAATTACGCCGTGTAACGTCCCCGTGCTGGCGCACAGCTGAAACATAGGAACCCCGACAAATGACGGTATAAAAAAATGATATTCAATAAAAATTACACGGGTTGAATTAACATGTAAAAAAGAAGAACAGGGGGAAATATGTTTAGTGACACAAAGGGGGCAATATTTTTTGAATTGGTTGAACACAAAAACACAAATTACAGTACATACACTTTCACAAAACACACCAAACCCCCAAAATATATCCCTATATAAAAAAACATAACATATACAACATATGCTCCCACACAACACACACACACATAATATTATATCACATAAAAAATATATATATGTAAAAAATATGTATAAACACACACACCATACAACCATGCATAAAAATTTAAAAACACACATACATTATACACACCCAAAATTTACACACATACCAAATACACCTAGTTGCCAACTTTTGAAAAAGAAAAAGAGGAGACTTTAGTGGGCGGGGCGGTAGTGCCCGCGGGGAAAAAATTTTCAGGGAAAGCCCCTCTTTCGGTATCCCCGCCCCTCAAAATCCACCCCACTCCCCCCAAATGCAAAACGGCTTTGGGAAAAAAGCCAGGAGATGCCCTTATAGCCCGGGAGTAACCCCCCCCTAAAACGGGAGTGCCCCCTTTCAGGCAGGTAATGCCCCCCCTGTGCCGTAAAGGGCCCCCCTTTGTTTTGCCGTAGGGCCCCCATTGTTCGCCAGGGAGTGCCCCATTGTGGGCCCGGTATGCCCCCATTTTGCCAGGTAGATCCCCCTCCCGTTGCGAGGTAATGCCCCCCTTGTTGCCAGGAGTGCCCCCCCTTGTTCCGGTAATGTCCCCTTTTTCCAGGTTGGCCCCCTTTGCCGGTAGTTCCCCCTCTTTGCGATAGATCCCCCCCCGTTGCCAGGTAGTCCCCCCCATTGTGAGGTAGGCCCCCCCTTTTTCCAGGATGCCCCCCTTTTTGCCATGTAATTCCCCTTGTTGCGGTAGTGCCCCCATTGTTGCCATTTGTGCCCCCCTCTGTTGCCAGGTAGATCCCCCCGTTGCCAGGGCTGCCCCCCCTGTTGCCCCGGCTGCCCCCCCCCGGTTGCCAGGTAGTGTCCCCTCTTTGCCCGGGGATTTTCCCCCAAGTGCCAGACATGCCCCCCAAAATAATAAAAATAAAATAATAAAATCCACTTTCCCCCCCGGCCCCGCAGGCCCCCTCCGGACGATTCCCACGGCGCAGGGGGAATGAGAGCAGCCGCGTGTCACTCCCCGCAGCCCCCCCGTCACTTTCCCCCCCCGGCCGCGCCCGTATTGCGGGCACAACGGCGCCGAAAAATCAGGGGGAGGAGGGAGCGATCCCTCCTGCCTCCTCCCTGCACAGCGAGACTCCGGGCGGGTGAAGCGGGCGCAGCGGCCGCTTCACCCGCCTGTAGGAGTGGCCCGGCGGCGCCAGAGTAGCGCACCAGCACTACTCTGTCGCAGCGGGCCATTTAAAGAACCCCCGCCGCCTGCTGGCGGCGGGAGGAATGCCAACTCCCCTGGGAGGGCGGGAGGGGACCCCAAATAGCGGGACCCCCCCCGCCAAAAACAGGAGAGTTGGCATGTATGAAATACACATATATACACACACATGTATACACACAATACATACACAAATATACACACATACACATACACACACATATATACATTCAGCACAGTTAATATTCATGAAGATTATGTGGTGTTCCCCTTATGGTCTCTACAGTGAGGCTACTCACTCATTTGAGACCTCTTTGGGCACCTGTGGATGCTGCTGCTGTTGCCTCCAAGGCTGTGTAGTTGCAGGGACCCGGGATCAGCACAGCAGGGGGTGGAGCTCCTCACTTGCTGTGTGATGCTTCCTGACTGACAAGCTCTGGTGCTGAACGCGGCTGCAGCATATAAAGTCCTGACAGTCAGGAGCTTCAGTGAGTGACAGCGCCCCCTCCTCCCTGCTAAGCGCCCGGCACCTCACGCAGTCGTTTCTCCCATCCCTGCCTGCACGAAGAACGGCTCTGAGCTGTGTGTCTAGAAGACGCACACAGCTCAGGAGATCGTCGGAGCTGCAGGCACATAGCAGCTGCCTGCAACCCGACGGGCTGAGATTCGGGGCACAAGCAGGATTGTCCGGGGCTTGTGCCCCGAATAAACATGCCTAGCGACGCCCCTGCTGTCAGTGCTCAGATTATATACCATACACTGCACTAAATTGGTCTGCATGGCTGTTGTCGAGAAGGAAGCCTCTTCTAAAGATGATGCACAAAAACCACAAATAGCTTGCTGAAGACAAGCAGACTAAGGAAAATGGATTATTGGAACCGTGTTGTCAAGCATGTGTGGTGACAACCAGATGAGGAGTACAAAGACAAGTGTGTCTTGCCTACAGTCATGCATGGTGGTGGGAGTGTCATGGTTTTGGACTGCATGAGTGCTGCTGGCTGTGGGAAGCTACAGTTCATTGAGGGAATCATGAATACAAACATGTACTGCGACATACTGAAGTAGAGCATGTTACCTGGATAAGGAGGGGGGGGGGGGGCACACAAATAACTGACATATTTAGTCTATATTATGAACGCAAAGGAACCATTACTAAGGGCAGTAATGTGGGATATACCATTTTTTTCTAGATAGGAGCTTACTGCATTGGTATAAAATAAAAAAAGTACAAGAGCAAAATGTTTAATATATATATAAAATGGTATTATTTCCTATAATATAAATTTAAAGTGGACACCCCCCTTTAAAGGCAATGCCTGCCTTTACAGCCTTTTATTTAAAATCCAATGTATCTAAAACAATAAATGAGCCTTGATTGCACATTTTTTACTGTTGCTTCTACAAGTCCTATGCCGATCTAGACAGGCCCTAATTAATTTGATTCTAAGGTCATACTCCATTTATCCTCTGATTCATACCATATACATTCAGTGAGTTTGCAAGAAGTAGGAGATACAGAAGAAATTAAGACTGCAAGCCCTTTTAGGGCTGTGTATGTTTCCCTTTCAGGGTACAGTACAGTTTTCTATGGTAGCAGTTATAGGTGAAAAAAAAGGGCTACTTAAATATGTTCCCAACCCCTTACCGACATTTAACATGCAGGTACCGTCAAATGCCAGTAAGGGAGTATGGAGTGGGCTTTCTTGCTGAGTCCACTCCATACACAGAGGGTGGCAGCTGTTAATTACTGGCTCAGGGAGTAGAGCATGCTTATTTTGTCCTCTGGGTAGTATAACAGTTTTGTTTGGCCCGAGCCAAAGTCAAGGTTCTGAACAGTGATTTCAGGCAATGTAATGTGACTGCTGCAGCCGGAGCCAGAAGACAGCAGAAGACCAGCGAAAAGGTAGGCCCATCACTGGAACAAATGTGACTTAAGAGGTGGTTTTTTTTTTTTTTTTTATTTGTTTTATTTCTTATTAAATCCTTTTGCACCATAGTTAATCAGGGAGATAACACGTTTATCATTGGTCACATGATCATAAGTAGCGTCAACACCTTGATACTTACATTCAAGACCAGTCCAATACACCATTCTGATCTACTACTGTCCTGGTTGATTGGAGAATGTCCACTAGAGTCTATTTATTAAGTCCATCCAAGTTTTGTTTTCTGGTAAAGGTGGGGGGGCATCAAAACAACTTTGGAGGATGGAGGTCATTGAAGCATTGTTATTTATGGGTCCACTTTTAATTCAGGGATAGGTCTAAGTGGAAAAGTGTTCTCCTTGTGGAGAGTACTAAACTGATGTAGGGCATCCTATAGACCAGGGGTTCCCAAACTCCAGTCCTCACGCCCCACCAACAGGTCATGTTTTCTGGCCCTCCCTAGCAGTAAACAAGTGATTTAATTATGCTGCACAGGTGACTTAATTATTGTCAGTGCATTCTGTGGGATATCCTGAAAACAGTTAGGGAACCCCTGCTATAGACCATGCAACGGTGGGGAAAAATAGTGTCTCCAGAAGCAAGAAATCGGTCTCTGATGCCACTTATTGGAGGCAGCTTCCCTAACAGTCAAATCTGACCCATTAACCACGTCCCGACATTGGACGTATGCATACGCCCTAGCGGGAAGTGACTTCCTGCAAATGAATGTATGCATACGTCCTGGCGATCGTTCGGGCTTGCGGGCGAGCCGCGTAGTCCCCGGAGTCTATTGCTAAGGTCTTATCAATCGACTTGAGGCCTTAACAACCGGCTTAACAACCGACTGGAGTCTGCGGAGTCGATTGCTAACTTATCAACTGACTTGTCTTGAGGCCTTAACAACTGGCTTAACGACTATTAGTGACTTCACAACGCAGTTTAAAATTTTGTGTCCCCCCCGTATAGGTAATAGGGTCCCCCAGTAAGTTATACTCCCCTAGTAGGGTTTGGGTTTTATACTTTATATGTCTCCCGGTAGGTGTGTAGTTACATGTCCCCCAGCAGGTATATGGCAGGTTATGGATCCCCCAGCAGGTATATGGGCAGGTTATGGATTCCCCAGCAGGTATATGGGCAGGTTATGGATTCCCCAGCAGGTATATGGGCAGGTTATGGATCCCCCAGTAGGTATAGAGATAGCTTATAGGTCCCCCAGCAGGTATAGAGATAGCTTATAGGTCCCCCAGCAGGTATATAGATAGCTTATAGGCCCCACAGCACGTGTATATATAGGTAGCTTATAGCTCCTCCCTGCACGTATAAAAGTAGATAATAGATCCTCCCTGCACATATAAGTAGATAATAGCGCCCCCCTGCACATATAAGTAGATAATAGCGCCCCCCTGCACATATAAGTAGATAATAGCCCCCCTGCATATTTATAATTAGATTATAGGCCCCCAGCATGAATAGAGACAATTAAAAGTAATAAACTAACAGCACTCACCTGACTTCGCTCCCTGCCGCTGCTCCCGGTCTTTTTCTTCAGCGGCGTGACGTCACCAGGCCGCGCGCGGGCAGCGTGATAACGCGCACGCCCCCTGGGCTGTGCACTCCGGCGCGCTCTCTGCTCCGCCAAAGCATCTAACTGTATGTGAGTCCGGCGGCCGCACATACAGTTGTGAAGGTAAGGAGATTTGAACTAAAAATGTGTTGCATGCATAACTATGAAATCCCAAGCTTTTCTCCTTAATAAGGTATCTCAGCTTGACAAGATTCCATTTTGTGAGGAATGATACGCAAATATGAAAAGCATTTAAGATGGTTGCAGTCCCGGGCCCCCGAG
>JAODAL010043049.1:0-34221 GCA_025379985.1 Phyllomedusa bahiana | reverse complement strand
TGTCTCTGCTTTTTTCCGTCCGTCCCAACTCCCCATGTCCTCTAATAACCTACACTGGCAAGTCTTCCTGTACCACCTTGTACAATTAAGAGGAATTTTTTTTACCAGCTATTTTGTACATGCAAGTTTTTTAGTAGTTTAATTCTAGAAAACCATTTTTAAAAAAAGGATCGAATCCCACCATGTCTTTGTTTCTCTTTTTTTAATTGTATTAAATGGTTGTCTCAATACAGGATTGATACTATGTTAAAGATCTTGAAAAAAACAAGTCATTTTGCAATATGTGTCCATTAACAGTGTCCTACCTATTCCTTTTTCTGACAGCCCCATCACCCTTGACCACTCTTGCAATTGTGAAAACAAATGTCTGTTAGAAAAAAACATTTTTTATAATAGACCTGTAGTAAGCTGCATGTCACAGCAGAATGCCCCCAAAAATTCAAAACATGACCCTTGAGCCACTTTGACAATGTAAAAAACAAATGTCTGTTAAAAAACAAATTTTTTTTATAATAGGACCTTTAGTATAGCGCATGTCACAGCAAAATGCCCCCAAAAATTCAAAACATGACCCTTGAGCCACTTTTGACAATTGTGAAGAACAAATGTCTTTTAGAAACAACATTTTTTTATAATAGGACCTGTTAGGGATGGTCAGGGACGCACACAAGACACGGACAAGTGGGGCCCTGACACTGATCCCAGCCTCTGTCCCTGCCTTTTGGGGAACCCGACTCCTTAACAGGCCAGCCCCAACTAGAAGACTCAAGGCTACACTGAGCAGCGTGCACAGACAAAGACAAACAAACAAAGAACACAGCACCAGTAGTCGGACAGCCCAAGTCACTAACCGGGCGGGCAGCGCGGTAAAGATCGTGAGGCAAAGGGAGAAACCAGAAACAAGCAGAGATCAATAGCACAGAGAAACAACAATATGACAGGCTAACTATAAAGGCACGCAGTATAGCAGGCATAGAGAAGAGGAAGTAGCGGCAATATATGGGAAAGGTGTAGAAGTAAGGAGCTAGGATAGGGGAAGGAACCTGTCAAACCAGGGAGCTGTTTAAAACCCCTATTGATTGCGGGAGGTATTTCGGCCCAAAAGGCGTCGACCAGAAATCAATCAAGGTACGAGCTACAGGGAAGTGTTCACACAAAGGCGGCAAGGCCGCAGTTATAATCGCCGCGGCTGTGGCCGGCGACCAGGGCCATATGGCACAGACGTGACAGTACCCCCCCTTCTATGAGGGGCCACCAGACCCTCCTTAAATCCCCCTGGCTTGAATGGGTTGGCTCGGTGAAATTTTGTCCACCATTCGGGGGCATGCAAGTCCCTAGACGCCACCCAACCCGTTTTTTCCGGACCGTACCCCTTCCAGTGCACCAGGTATTGGAGGCATTCTGACCCTGCGAGAGTCAAAAAATACGCTCTATTTCATATTTTAATTCCCCTTGTATGACCACCGGATAGGGGGAGGGGGACCGACCACAGCAGGGATGTACTTTTTTAGGAGAGATTTGTGGAATACCGGATGGATACGGAGTGAACTTGGAAGGCGGAGTCTGAAAGATACCGGGTTAATAATTTCAGTGATAATGAATGGAACGATAAACCGAGGGGTGAACTTAGTAGATGGCACCCGAAGACGGAGATTTTTAGTCGACAGCCACACCTTGTCGCCAACTATATATTCAGGTCCAAGTCGGCGTTTTTTATTAGCGTAATTGATTTGCTGAGCTTGGGCTTTTTCTAGAGTCTCATGACTCCTAGCCCAGACTGTGCACAGTCGCTTAACGGCGGATTTGACACTAGGGAGTTTAGATTCGCAACCTGTGGCGGCGGAATATCTGGGGTGAAACCCGTAATTACAGTAAAAGGGGGAGAGTTTGGTCGAGGAATTCTCATGATTGTTAAGGGCGAACTCTGCCATGGGCAAAAATTCATTCTACCTCTCCTGGCATTCTTCAGCCGTTTGTTGCTTTCCCACGGAGACTTGGGCCTGGTGGGGCAGCTCCTCAGAACATGACCAGACTCTCCACAGTAGAAGCACAACGCGTTTTCCACCCGATGTTTCCTTCTGATAGCTGCCGACGTGGAGCCAATACCATAGTTTCCTCTCCTGCACCCCAAGCGGGAGAGGGCAAAGGTAGTGGAGGAGAAGTAGGAAAACCAGCAGAGAAAGGATGTACAGGAGAGTCAGCCCTGAACTGCCCCGAGGACCCCCCAATCCTTTCCCTGCGTCTCTCTCTCAACCTCCGGTCAATAGAGATAGCCAAAGTCATTAAGTCCCCTAAAGTCTCTGGAATAGGATGGCTGACCATAGCATCCTTCACTGCCTCGGACAGCCCTTGTCTAACGAGAGTTTTGAGGGGTTGGTCAGGCCACCCAATTACTGAACTCCATTGGCGGAACTCGGAGCAGTAATCCTCAGCCGAGCGGCGACCCTGCTGGATGGACAGGAGATGGGTTTCAGCTAAAGCCGCCCGGTTGGGGTCATCATAAATCTGTCCCAGCGCTAGAAAAAATTTGTCCACCGATCGCCATTCCTGGGCCTCGGGGGGTATGCCTAGTGCCCACACCTGTGGTGGTCCCTGGAGGAGTAACACCGCCATGGCGACTTTTTCAGCTTCAGAGGAAAAATGGGAAAACCGAAAAAACAGGCGGCAGGATTCCCTGAAGGTCCGAAATTTATCAGGGTTACCGTCGAAGCAGTCAGGTAACCGCATGTTAGGTTTGTGCTGCACGTATTGTCCCAGAGGCCCAGGAGCAAGTGTGGGTACAGATGGGACGACTGGATCAGGGGCTGGGGTAGACATGGCGTCCAAGCGAAGCGATATCTGGGACATAAGACCCGCCATGCCCTGAAACTGGGTAGTTAATTCGTCCAAGCGGTCAGAAACCGATAGATCGGTGTTCATCCTGAACCGCCGGGGAATTTGTTTGGAGTAAGGGCCTGCTATAATGTTAGGGATGGTCAGGGACGCACACAAGACACGGACAAGTGGGGCCCTGACACTGATCCCAGCCTCTGTCCCTGCCTTTTGGGGAACCCGACTCCTTAACAGGCCGGCCCCAACCAGAAGACTCAAGGCTACACTGAGCAGCGTGCACAGACAAAGACAAACAAACAAAGAACACAGAACCAGTAGTCGGACAGTCCAAGTCAATAACGGGGCGGGCAGCGCGGTACAGAATCGTGAGGCAAAGGGAGAAACCAGAAACAAGCAGAGATCAATAGCACAGAGAAACAACAATATGACAGGCTAACTATAAAGGCACGCAGTATAGCAGGCATAGAGAAGAGGAAGTAGCGGCTATATATAGGAAAGGGTAGAAGTAGAGGAGCTAGGATAGGTGGAAGGACCTGTCAATCCAGGGAGCTGATTAACCCCTATGAGTGCTGGAGGATTTCTGGCCAAGGCGCGACCAAAAATTTCAATCAAGGTACGAGGCTACAGGGAAGTGTTCACACAAAGGCGGCAAGGCCGCAGTCATAATCGCCGCGGCTATGGCCGGCGACCAGGGCCAAATGGCATGGACGTGACAGGACCTGTAGTATTGCTGCATTTCAAAGCAGCATGACCCAAAAAATTATAAAAATGACTTCTCAGCCACTGTTAAAAATTGTGAGGGAGAAATGCCACTCAAAAGCCACATTTCTGTTCCAAAGGACCATGATTATTGCTGTATCTCACAGCAACATGACCCCAAAAAAATATTAAAAATGACTTCTCAGCCACTGTTAAAAATTGTGATGGAGAAATGCCACTTAGAAGCCACATTTCTGTTCCAAAGGACCATGATTATTGCTGTATCTCACAGCAACATGACCCCAAAAAAATTATAAATATGACTTCTCAGCCACTATTAAAAATTGTGATGGAGAAATGCCACTTAGAAGCCACATTTCTGTTCCAAAGGACCATAATTATAGCTGTATCTCACAGCAACATGACCCCAAAAAATTATAAATATGACTTCTCAGCCACTATTAAAAATTGTGAGGGAGAAATGCCACTTAGAAGCCACATTTCTGTTCCAAAGGACCATGATTATAGCTGTATCTCACAGCAAAATGACCTCAAAACCATTGACAATGCGAAAACTTCTAAAGATAAAGTGAGTAAATTGAATACGGTGTTGTCATGCTGTCTTTTACAGTCTCCTCACAGCAAAACCAGCTAAATGAACTGTTGGGAACTGAGAATAAAAATTGAAATAACAAATGATCATTTTAAAAAAGAGTTTTCAAGAGGACCATTTCTGTTTGAAGAGGAATGTGAAGTAGACCGGCAACTAATCGGTGACCTCGGCAATATGGGACACAAAATCATCAGAGAACCATTACAGATTCATCTTGATGAAATTAAAAATAAACACATTATATGTGGAAAGACGGATGCGTTTGTCTGTAATGACTCCTCCAGCTGTGCTGAAGGTCCGTTCAGATATGACGCTGGCTGCTGGGCAGGACAACACCTCTATGGCGTGGCGAGCGAGCTCGGGCCATTCGTCCATTTTGGATACCCAGAAGTCTATTGGGTCCGGAACACATACAAAATCATCGGTGTTGAGACGCAGATAGTCGTGCACCATGATCTTAAGCTGGTCTGTGTGTTGGATGTGTGCCCTGCATTGCATGCGTTGGTGAGGTGGTAAATAAAGATTGCCAGAGGTCACCCATTAGGCTTCTGCCACCTTGCCTGCTGCTGCCGCTATGGCTACTTGGCACTCTACTGCTGTCACGTCGCTGATGTTGTTCCACCGTGACATTTGAGGAACGTGAAGCAGACGCAACAGATGTCTCCAGTTGATCAATCAGCAAGGTCTCCATTTCCTGCATTTTACTCTCTATTTGGGTGGGTGGAAGGAAAGTGCTGAGTTTTGTTTTGTACCGGGGATCCAGGAGGGTGGCCACCCAGTAACTGTTGTTCATTTTGATGGCCTTAATGCGAGGATCATGTTGGAGGAAATGGAGCATCCAAGCACTCATGTGAGAGATGGAGCCTTGATTTCCCAAGCCTCTGGGTCGAGGGGCACTAGCAAACTGATCTTCCTCATCTTCCTCCTCCGCCTCAAATTCGCGCCAACCTCTTTCCAAGGCAGGGATGTCGGTAACGTCGGTGTCTAGGAATACCTCCTCCTCCTCCTCCGCTTCCTCTGGCACAGCTTCAACACAGCCCTGACTTGCCTGAGATGATGCACCCTGAGAGCTGATGCGCCGCCTTGCACTAGCCCTGGACCCCGAACCACTGCCTAATGAAGACCGATAAAATTGAGAAACTGTCGGGCCTTGTAGATTCGATGGAGAGAAGGGCTCTGTGTCCGTCTCCTCCTCCGTCGCTGGCGGGACCTGTTGTTTCAGAGTGTCCAACGATCGTTCCAGAAATAAGATCACCACAATGCTCATGCTGACAAGGGCATTGTCCGCACTGACATATTTGGTGGATTCTTCAAAACTGGCAAGGATGGTGCAGAGCTCTTTCACCTGCCTCCACTCTCGGTGGCTCAACACCCCGAGGTCTGCACCGCTGCTTGTCAGGCTATGGTCACTTCGTACTGCGTAATGGCATTGCGCTGCTGCCACAATCGCTGGAGCATGTGGAGGGTGGAATCCAGCGTGTTGCCACGTCAACAATGAGACGGTTGACGGGAGGCGAGCTGACGCTGCAACGCAGCCAGGCGGGACGAAGCAGGGAGCGAACGGCGGAAGTGCGAACTCAGACCTCGAGCCTTCCTCAGCAGGCAGTCCAGACCCGGGTAGCTCTTTAGAAATTTCAGGACGACAAGCTTCATGACATGTGCCAGGCAAGGGATGTGCTCCAGCCTACCGATCTTAAGGGCGGCCAGCAGATTTCGCCCGTTATCGCACACCACCTTGCCTAGCACAAGGTTCTTGTCACCCAGCCAGTGCTCGGTCTCGTTGCGGAGAGCCGTACACAGCTTCTGACCTGTGTGTGGACGGTCTCCAAGACAGAATAATTTCATACACGGCCTGGTTTCTCTGGGCCACGTGATGCCACAGAGGACCTGGGGGAAAGAGCCCTGCCACATCCCGGGCGGTTTTGAAGAGGTGTGCGCCGAGCCTGAGAGCCACCTCACCCCCAGAGACATCCACCCAGCTTACCCAGTGAGCTGTCACAGAGATATAGCGGCCTTGCCAGGTGGCTTACTTTCCATGTGTTGGTGGTCAGATGGACTTTTCCGGACACAGATGCAGACAACGCGCATGGAAATTTTAGATGACCACGTGGCTGGCCAGGGCAGGGATGACTTTTTGGCAAATAAATGCCTGCTCGGCACATCTAGTTTCTGGGGGCAGGCAAGGGCATGACGTGCGGAACCCATCTGGTCCACGACTGAAAAGCAAACATTTCCAAGGCCAAAAGCTGCAATGCGAACATTCAGGCTTTTGGCTTTGGGATGGTTTGGGTTAAGTGTTTCTTTGCTCCCAAACCTGGAAGACAGAAGGCTGGTGCTAGACTGGCCGCTGTCCGGCGTCAGGTCGTCAAACTGGCGGGAGGAGAAGGGAGGTAGGATCGGGTCTCTGGTGGTGTGGTGGTACTCGGGGCGACGTGTGGAGCTGAAGCGGAGGATATCCCTGATCATGACTCTGAGAGACATGGGGCAGCTGAGAACGCTTGGTGGTGGCGGAGGAGGAGGCGGAGACAGAGGAATGTGAACAGTGGTTGGAAGCCCGGCGTCGGTGGCCTTTTCTGGCAAGTGTTGCCTCCTTTAAACTCATGCATTCGGCTGATGTGACTAGACATGTTTGGTCGGTGTGTTAAAACTCATAAGATTCTTGCCTCTACTTATGTGTTTGACGGCAAGGCGGCATGTTGACTGTCGCTGGGTGAATTGAGGCTTGCTCAAGAAGGCCAGGCTGAGAGGTCCTGACCTTTTTGACGGCGGTAAGCGAGAGGATCGGGGTTTCCGTGACGTGGCTGGCGGAATTCTTATAGCGGACTTCTGCTGAACGCCCTTTCCCTTTTTGAGGCGGAAACCCGTATGGACATACCCCATCTTCGTCTTACCTCGTCCAGTGATGAGCGCTCGCAAGCAAATTCTGCTGAAAAGACCACGTTGGATCGCAATGTTTATCATCTTCATCATCAACACAGGTGACTTCGTTCGTCCTGAATTTTGATCCAGGAGCTGCGGGCTACAAAGTAAGAGCACTGCAAGGCATTGCCGACCTCCCCGGGATTTTTGCGATTGACCGGCTTCCTTTTCCTCTCTGATGGCATCAGTAAGCTGGGCGTCAGAGCAGACAAAATCATCCTCTTTGGCCTCTTGATCTTTTAACATGCCTTCTGACCCCAACCGCATTTTTGTCATCAAAAAGGTCTTCAGAAAATGGATTATCCACAGTGTGGGTACACGAGTTGACATTTGGGCTGCCTTCGCTTCATTGTTGGACGGATGCTGATGATGCTGATTGACGACATTCTCGTGGGCGTCGACTGGGAGGACGAGGAGGTAGACTGCTTGGATGCAGGTTGCATAACCACTGAAGAACAGATTGGCGAGGTGTTCGTTACTGAGATTACAGGCCTGACCAGCGATGACAGGCCTGACGGTCCTGCAACCGACGATACGCTGGCATGCATGTTATCTATGTCGCCAGCACTGGAAGGAGCCATTCTATCGTACCTCATATCTCCATGTCCTACCCCATCTTGGATCGCTACCACTGCATTTCGCTCATGTTCAGAAAGATAAAAAAGTTGAGAAGGTTGGAGAGTTTGGAAAGTCTCTTATTAAAAGACGGCAATCACAAGCTATTCTCAAATCCCTCAAATCAAAACAAAATAGCTGGATTCAAATTTAAGTGCAAGGTACCTCTATCAACAAAGCAGACTGACCAAAAGTGAAAAAAACACCTATCTGAAATGTCATACGGATAATAAGAGGATTTTTGGGCACTTATCAATCCACCTGTGGTGACTACAAAATTGCTTGATTCACAATTAACTGCAAGGTGGCTTTTGAACAAAGCTCGGCCCTGCGCAAAGTGAAAAAAAAAACATATCTGAAATGTATACGGATAATAAAGGTATTTTCTGGAAACATATCAATAACCTGTGGTGACTACAACAATTGGCTGGATTCAAATTAAGTGCAAGGTACCTCTATCAGCAAAGCGTTGACTGACCAAAAGTGAAAAAAATCTAATCTGAACTTATACAGCTAATAAAGGTATTTTTCGGCACCATATCAATACACCTTGGTGACCTTCAAAATTGCTGATTCAAAATTTAACTGCAAATGGTACCTCTTATCAACAAAGCTTGACTGACCAAAGTTAAAAAAAACACGCATCTGAAATGTATACAGATAATAAAAGGTATTTTGGCACCTATCAATACACCTGTGGTGACTACAAAATTGCTGGGTTCAAATTTTAACTGCAAGGTACCTCTATCAACAAAGCTTGACTGACCAAAAGTGAAAAAAAACAACCTATTTTGAATGGTATACGGATAATAAAAGGTATTTTGGCACCTATCAATACACCTGGTGGTGATACAAAAAATTGTGGAATTCAAATTTAACTGCAAAGGTACCTTCATCAAAAAAGCTTGACTGGCAAAGTGAAAAAACACGTATTCGATATGTGATAGCATATAAAAGGTATTTTTGGCACCTATCAATCCCACTCCTGTGGTCGACTACAAAATTGCTGGATTCAAAATTATAAGTGCAAGGTACCTTATCAACAAAGCTTGGGAGCTGACCAAAAGATGAAAAAAAAACAATGTGAAATGTATGCTGATAATAAAAGTGGATTTTGCACCTAACCAAATTAGACCTGCGGTTACGTAGAAAAGATTCTTTATCCCTAATATAAGTTCAGGAGGCCCAACATCCAAGTAATATTTCAACGGAAAACTGTTAATAATAAAGCTATGCAATGCAATTCTAACACTAAGTTGGGTGCACAATATCCTGTATCCTTTAAAGAGCTAGTTGTGTTCGCCCGTGGGCCCACTCCCCACGCTTCCCTCGTGACTTTAAATCTCAGCCTAACTACTAAAAATCTGCAATTCTGATTACCTACAGTTCTCTAGGTTCAACAGCTAAAAGTTATGCTGTCTCTGTGAACAAATTAGAATAAATTTCGCTGGAGCTGTTTGCACAGAGACTGAGCGCACGTCCTACTCCTTTGAGATTTGACACCACACTGATCATGAACAGGGAGGGCTATCTCTATGTAAAAATTGACAGTCATGTGATTTTTCCAGCCAATCGGCAACCATACACATCCCAGTCTTGGACCTCGCACACACAGCTCACCCTGGCTCTATTCTCTAAGCTGATTTGCTGCCGCCAAAAAATGACCAGAAAGCGCCGAAAATGGAGCGATATTAATAGATTATGCACAGATGTTAACCTAAAATTCTCGCGTGATCTAAAAAATCCGATCAACATAAAATCCGTGCCATGTTCAACTTTGTCTAGAATATTCGCTCAACACTACGTCTTTGCCTACAGCCCCAAAATACCTTGTCCCAGTCCTGCTTGACGTGTACCAGTGCTAGGAAAGTGACCCCATTGCTTATAATCGAGTCAGTCAGATTTTCATCATGGTGTCATTTATTTGACCATTTTGACAGAATCAATGATGGAGTCTCCTAGTAGAACCTCCAACAAGTGTCAGGGTCCGTGCTGTGGTCCCTGTTCTGGGCCGTGGACATGGCCGTGTTCTTGGTCTTGACCTTACTCTGTGTCCTCTGCTGTGAACTGCGGACGTACCCAGAGCCGTCTTAACAGCATTATGGGCCCCTGGGCAGAGCTGTGCACTGGGCCCCTCCAAACCACTCACAAAAAATATATACATTATCGATAAATTACATTTATTGTGTGTTACAACTAAACTATGTTTCAAAAGACAAGGTATGTTACACGGAGTGTTGGGTCCATGTGAACATTATGCTTTTGGATGTGTTGTTTGGGTCCGTTTATATAAGACGCATCTAACAATGAGCAATGTATGATTTTACACTGCTGCAATTAAAACCACACAACAGCGTTCACATGAGTGATCGCAGATGCATGTTTAACTTGCGTCTTTCGGATCTGTTCCAAAAATTGACATGTCAATTCTTGATCCGTTTGATGCAGGCAGTATGCCCTATTTAAAACAATTAAGGTGCGCTCCTGCTGCAGTCAAAAATGCATCCAAACACACCCCTACATGGTTGGATGTGTTTAGAATCCGATAGACAGTGGTTTTGGATGCGATTTTTGGATCAAAAACGTATCCAAAAACGCCATCTTTTGTGGAACATATCCTTATAATCATGGAAATTTTAAACAGCGCTACACTGTGTTTTGTTCATACGGCGTGTCTGGGTCCCATGTGAACATATGTTCTTGGATGCGTGTTTGGGTTAAACGGGACCAAACACGCATCTAAACAATGTACAGTGTTGATTTTACACTGCTCGCAATGTTAAAACACACATCGGCGTTACACGAGTGATCGCCAGATGCGTGTTTACATTGGTCTTTCGGATCCGTTCCAAGAATTGTATGTGGAATTCTTGGTCGAAAGACGCAGCAGGTAGCCCTATAATAAACTATAGGGTGCGATCCTGCTGCAGCCAACACGGATCCAAACACGCAGCTGCATGCTGGATCAGATCGACGCTACGTTTTTGGATGTGATTTTCGGTTCCAATATGGACCTGAAATCATATCCAAAAATGCCGTGTGAACATACCCTTGCAGGCTGTTTTCGGACTGAAAAACCGTCTGTATACTGACGTAATATTATACATTGATTTAAATACAAAATCTGTTCTGCAGTCCCTACTTTGTGGATTTTGCGCCGGAGGGTTTTTGATACCGCCGTGTTCCTGTCGCAGATCCGGTTCCTGTTGTGGTGCCGCTGTCACCGTGAACGCTCCTGTTGCTGCTGCTTACCCATTTGCGGTTGCTGTGCAGCTTTTCCCTTTGCTGACCATGCTGCTCCTCCATCTTGGCTGCTGCCCTGTTTCGTTGTTGCTCTATAGAGGGCGGCGGCCACATCATGCACTCATTTATTTCCACAGTGTGCAGCGGGGTTGGGCTTCCTCTGCCAATCCCTTTCCACCTGTGTGTGTATAAACCTGCTTCTCCCCACGCTTGCTGCCTGATCCTTGTTGTTTCTTGTTGTCTGATGTTGGCTCTTGCTATTTTGGCTTATGGTTATTAGTGGTCTGTTGTGTGATGTTATGTTGGTGTCCTTGTGGTACCCTCTATGTTGTTGGTTAGTCTCCATGCTGGTTTCCATGGCTCTGTATCTTTGTCTGTGAGTTTCTTTGCCTATGTTCTTGCCATGTTTTTGCCTTAGTTCCTACCCAGTGTCCTTGCTTCAGTCTCTGCCTTGCCTTCCTTCCTGTTTGGCATCTGTTGGCCTTATGTCCGTTAGTCCTGTCTCTGTTCTATACCTGCACGTCTCTACTTCTTGTCTGCTGCATCCTTGTCCCTATTCCTGTTGGTGCCTAGCATTGGTACTTCTGGCCTGTCCGGTCAGCTGCCACTGATGGGGACTGCTCTGAGGTTGCACCTGGCGGCTGTCGGGGAAACCATCTTTACCATCAAAGGCTCTGTGAAGATGCCTGACGGCCGCTTAGTTACACCCCCCTCGGAGAAGCCCGGCAGTGGTCCAGTGGGTCCACTACCCACTTTACCCGTTCACCCATTACCATATGTGGGGATGGTATGTTTGATTAATAGGGATTCCTCCTATTCAGGTTACATAATAAGTATATCGTGAAGATTATATAAATACATAACATACCATATAGGAAGAGAGGAAGCAAAAAAGTCTTAAAGGAGAATACATAGTAGTTCCATCTTACCCATAGTAAAGAGCCACACATAGATCACAACTGTCGCCCCAATGCACGTTTCACCAATACTTCATCAGGATGTGTGTCAAGGAGTTAACATCGATACCCACCCACCACACATCACATGATTCAATACACCCAATAGAAAACATACCCAATATATAAAAAGGAAATCAATTCATTCTTGGGACATAATAATTTAATAATTAGGGGAAAGCTGCATAAATCACTATATACTTAAATAAAAAATATACAAAAAGTTCATAAAAAATACATTTATGGTGTATAGCAATAAAGCATTATCTGGGAAATGAGCACAGAGCTCCACAACTTTCCAATGCCACCCCACTTCAAGCAGTCAAGCGCAAGTGTGCACGTCTGGAAAACATAGTTTCTGGGCATGCACACCACAGCCAGAAACTCCGAAGTGCCACAGCGAGCCCGGTGCATGCGCACTATCCCATCACCCCACTGGTTCAAAAATATATACCAATAGGGTGAGTATTTCATGTGAAAGAAGAGAGGAAACTGCGAAGTACAAAATTCATGTAATAAGTAACCAAAACTACTAAATAAATATAATATAACAAACAACTCTGAACAATTAATTTAATTAAGAATTAAGAAAAAATAAAGAAATATTCACCATAATACATACTCAAGTCAATACATACCCCTATTTTGATACTGTGTTAAGTACTAACCACACTCACACTCATAAAGGATATATGTATAAAAAATTATAGTGAAATAAAGAAAAAATTATTAAAAAGTTATTATTAACAATATATAATTTTTCTAAAATAGCAAAATGACAATTAATCCTGCTGTCTAATGAAATTATATCAGGCCAAGAAGAATGACAGAATGTAACATGATGTAATACATAAATGTTAAACCACTAAAAATGAGTAATAAATGATACACAGAGACCATACTAGTGCATAGTGATACATTACAACTAAAAAGAGTGTAATGGGCAAATGGTAAATCCATATTGCATATGACACTAATTATTTGCAGTGTGAAAATAAATGTGTGCAAATAAATAAAACTAAAAATACCAAAAATGTACAAGAGTATATTAATAATTGTATATATAATATAAAGGATTCAAATTTATTATATGTGAAAAAAGCAACAAAAAAAAACAATTACCAATTAATATTACACATATATGTGCTCATGTTAATACAAAAGTATGTACATAAAATTCAGATAATGTCATTCAATTGTAAAAGATGTTATTACAAAAACATCAAGTTCAGTAGGATGTCTTCTCCATTATAAACATGAAGATCAGGCAGATGTCTCTTTATTATAGATAGTGGAAGGTAGAGAAAATAGGACACATGGATTTCAACAGATATCTAAAAATAAAATAAACAAAATGTGAAAAACAATCTAAAAAAAAATATTAAAAACAACAAGACAATTAAAAATGATGAGAGAATCACAAAAATGAAGAAAAACTCAAGTTTTCATTTAAGCCTTTTGGAGCAACAGTATCCAAGACATTCCCTCTGTATTTTCTTAATATTGCACCCCGAATATGTGAATATATTTTGTCGATACCTCTGACACTAAAGGATTGCGGATCACTATTGTGGCTGTAGAAGAAATGTCGAGGGATCGTTTTCAAATTAGAGGGGTCAATACACCCCTTCGATGTTAGAATATCACAAACATGTTCTCGGGTACGAATTTTGAGTTGACGGGTAGTAAATCCAATATAGATCTTTGGACAGCCACAAGTCACGTAATAAATTACATATGATTAGTGTTGAGCGATTGCGTTGGCTATCGAGATCGATCGATAGTCGGCCGCTATCGATAAGGGTTTTTCGATAGTGAGCAATCGATTATGTGCGTGACCATTAAAGTATATGGGAGAGCACAACAACACCTTCATTATTACACCCAAACAAGGCTGGAGAAGCTGAAATTAAACATCCACAACAGTCTCAAATGGATACGTGCTACATCTTCGGAAACACTCTTAAGGTTATAAAGTCACAGAAAAAACGTCACAGGACCATTTACTTCCTGTCTTGTACAACAGCCTGTCCCTTAAACTGCATCACCCACAAATAAAAAGTGCCAGAAGGCTGTATGATTTGAACCATAATGTTACTGGAATGGGACATGGAATATCCTGTCCTGGAATCGCAGCATGAGCCCCAAACCTGCATGACCCCACATTTAAAAATGTGCCGCAAAAAGGAGTCTTTCAACCACCATTTTAGTTTCACTGGACTTTGTATATACCTGTCCTGGGCCACAGCATGAGCCCCAAACCTGCATAGCACCCCCCACATTTAAAAAGTGGCCGGAAAAAGGAGTCTTTCAACCACCATTTAGTTTACATGGACATGACTATACCTGTCCTGGCCACAGCATGGAGCCCCAAACCTGCATGACCCCCACATTAAAAATAGTGCCGGAAAAAAGAGTTTTCATACCACCATTTTTGTTTCACTGGACTATGTGACTATACTGTCCTTGGCCACAGCAGAGCCCAAAACCTGCATGACCCCCACATTTAAAAAAGTGACGCATAAAGAGTCTTTTAAACCACCATTTTTAGTTTCACTGGACATTGACTATTGACTGTCTGGGCCACCAGCCATGAGCCCAAACCTGCATGACCACCACCCCACATTCTAAAAGTGCCGGAAAATAGGAGTCTTTCAACCACCATTTTAGTTTCACTGGACATTGACTTTACCTGTTCCTGGGCCCACAGCATGAGCCCCAAACCTGCATGAACCCCACACAAATTTAATAGTGCGCGAAAAATGAGTACTTTCATCATACAATTTGGTTTCCACTGGTCTTTGACTATACCTGTCCTTGGCCTCTGCATGAGCCCCAAACCTGCATGACCCCCACATTTTAAAAGTGCCGGAAAAAGGAGTCTTTCAACCACCATTTTAGTCTTGACTGGACATTGACTATACCTGTCTGGGCCAAGCCGATGACCCAGGGCGGAGTTACAGTGGGCAAGCGTGTTGGTGAAAGCAAGGCTCGGCTGTCCGTCATCTATTAACACGCAGGTTAAATTGCCCTGATGACGCGAGCAACGAAAACTGTCGCTCCATGGTGAAGCAGAGTACGGAGAGCGGAAGTGTGAGAAACTCCTGACTTCCTCTGTACACAGTCAATTACCTGGTTAGCGATGCACCTCCGTATGAGTGTGGGACAATTGAGCTTCTCTTGCAAATACTGGTCGGTTAACGCTCCTGTTACACCCAGTGCCCTTTTTCTTGGCATTCTTTTTTCTCATTTTAACTCATCGGCTGGTGGAAATGGTCTCTGTCCTTTGTTCTCTGTCTGTTCTCTATACTACAAGTCATCATGATTAACTACCATTGGCAGTGTTTCCATGTACCTACCTTGTACAATTCAGAGGAAATTTTTTTTTTAAAGCCTATTTTGTACATGCAAAATTTCTTTTGAGTAATTTAATTTCTTAGAAAACACATTTTTAAAATAGGATGGAAATCCAACATGTCTTTGTTTCTCTTTTTTTCTTTTTATTAATGGGGTTGTCTCAATACTGAGGATGATAGCTATGTTAAGATTTGCAAAACTAGTCATTTTGCTAATATGTGTCCATTAACAGTGTCCTACGTATTCCTGTTTCTGACAGCACCATCACCTTGAGCACTCTGACAATTGTGAAGAAACAAATGTCTCGTTAGAAACAACATTTTTTTAGTATAGGACCTGTAGTGATAGCTGAATTTCAAGCCAGCATGACCCAAAAAATTTATAAAAAATGACTTCTCAGCACTGTTAAAAATTGTGTGGAGAAATGCCACTTAGTAGCACATTTCTGTTCAAAAGGACCATGATTATTGCTGATATCTCACAATACATGACCCAAAAAATTATAAATATGCTTCTAGCCACTATTAAAATTGTGAGGAGAAATGCCACTTAGAGGCCACATTTCTGTCCAAAGGACCATGGTTTATTGCTGTATCTACAGCAACATGACCTCAAAACCATTGACTCTAATGCGAAAAACTTTTAAGTTAAAGTCGTGTAAATGATACGGTGTTGTCACTGAAACCTTGCTGTCTTTTACAGTCTCTACAGCAAAACCAGCAAAATGAACTGTTGGGGAAAAGAGAATAAAAATTGCAGTAAGAAATGATCATTTTAAAAAAAAGTTTTCAAGAGGACCATTTCTGTTTTGAAAAAGAAATGTTGAAGTAGACTGGCAATAATCGGTGACCTCGGGCATTGGGGGCCACACATTCATCAGAGATCCATGCATGATTCATCTTGATGAAAGTCAAACGATCCACATATCTGTGGAAAGCCGGATGGTTTTGTCTGTAATGACTTCCTCAGCTGTGCTGAAGGTCCGCTCAGATATGACGCTGGCTGCTGGGCAGGACAACACTCTATGGCGTGACGAGGCCAGCTCGGGCCATTCGTCCATTTTGGTAATACCCAGAGTCTATTGGGTCCGGTACACATGCAAAAAAATCGGTGTGAGACGCAGATAGTCGTGCACCATGATCTTAAGTGATCTCGTGTGTTGGATGTGTGCCCTGCATTTGCATGCGTTGGTGAGGTGGTAAACAAGATTGCCAGAGGTCACCCATTAGGCTTCTGCCACTTGCTGCTGCTGCTGCTATGCATAAATGGCACTTACTGCTCTGTTCACGTCGCCTGATAGTTGTTCACCGTTACATTTGGGGAAGTTTGAAGCAGACGCAACAGATGTCTCCAGTTTTCAATCAGCAGGTCTCCATTTCCTTCATTTTAATCTATATTTGGGTGGGTGGAAGAAAGTGCTGATTTTTGTTTTGTTACGGGGATCCAGGAGGGTGGCCACCAAACCCCCCAGTAACTGTTGTTCATTTTGATGGCCTTAATGCGATTTCCATGTTGAGGAAATGGAGCATCCAAGCACTCATGTGAGAGATGAGCCCTTGATTTCCCAAAGCCTCTGGGTCGAGGGGACTTAAGCAAACTGATCTTCCTCAATCTTCCTCCTGCGCCTCAAATTCGCGCAACTACTTTCCAAGGCAGGTCGTCGGTAACATCGGTGTCTAGGAATACCTCCCTCCTCCTCCTCCCCGCAGCTCCGGCCACAGCTTCAACACAGCCTGACTTGCTGAGATGATGCACCCTGAGAGCTGAAAGACGCCACTTGCACTAGCTCTGGACCACGAAACACTGCACTAATGAAGACCGATGAATTGTGAACTGTCGGGCCTTGATGGATTTGACGGAGAAAAGCTCCGGTACGCATCTGTGTCCGTCTCCTCCTCCGTTCGCTGGCGGGGGACCTGTTGTTTCAGAGGTGTCCAACGATCGTTCGAACTAAGATCACCACAATGTCATGCTGACAAGGGCATTGTCCGCACTGACCATTTTGGTGGCTTCTTCAAACTGGCAAGATGGTGCAGAGGCTCTTTCACTGCCTCCACTCTCGGTGGTAACACCCCGAGCTCGTTACCGCTGTTGTACGGCCATGTTGTCACTTCGTATGAGTAAATGGCATTGGCACTGCTGCACACAATGCCTGGAGCGATGTGGAGGGTGGAATTACAGCGTGTTGCCACGTCAATCAATGAGACGGTTTGACGGGGAGGCCGAGCTGAGCTGCAACGCAGCCAGGCGGGACGAAGCAGGGTCTGCGAACGGCGAAGTGCGAACTCAGACCTCCGTGCCTTCTTCAGCAGCAGTCAAGAACCGGGTAGCTCTTTTAGGAAATTTCTGGACGACGAGGTTCATGACATGTGCCAGGCAAGGGATGTGCTCCAGCCTACCGATCTTAAGGGCGGCCAGCAGATTTCGCCCGTTATCGGACACCCACTTGCCTGGCGACAAGGTTTCTTGTGAACAGCCAGCCGGCTCGGTTTCTCGTTGCTTAGAGCCGTCCACAGCTCCTGACCTTGCTGTGTGGACGGTCTCAAGGCAGATTAATTTTCAAAACACGGCCTGGTGTCTCTGGGCACGTGATGCCACCAGAGGACCTTGGGGGAAAGAGCCCTGCACCATTCCCTGCGGCTTTTCGAAGAGCGTTTAGCGCCGGAGCCTGAGAGCCACGACGTCACCCCCGAGCACATAACCCAAGCTCACCCAGTGAGCTGTCACAGAGATATAGCGGGCCTTGGCCGTGGCTTACTAGTCAAGTGTCGGTGGTGAGATGGAATTTTCCGGGGACACAAGATGCAGAAACGCGCTTGAAATTTTTAGATGACACGTGCTGGCAGGGTCCAGGGACGCTTTTCTGGGCAATGAAATGCCTGCTCGGCATCTGGTATTGGGGGCAGGCGGGGCCATGATGTGGCGGAACCGTCTGTGTCCTCCAGACGGAAAGGCAACATTTCCAAGGCCACAAGCCTGGCAAATGACGGACATTTCAGCTTTTGGCTTTGGGAATGGTTTGGGTTAAAGTGTTTCTTCTGCTCCAAACCTGGAAGACAGAAGGCTGGCTTGTAGGACTGGGCCGCTGCTACGGAGTGCAGGTCGTCAAACTGGCGGATGGAGAAGGGGTACTGTAGGATGGGTCTCTGGTGGGGATGGTGGTACTAGGGCGACGGTTGAGGCTGAGCGGAGGCTGATCCCTGATCATGACTCCTGAGGAGAACATGGGTCAGCTGAGGAAACGCTTGGTGGGTGGCGGGAGGAGGAGGCGGAGACAGAGGGTGTGACAGTGGCTGGAGGCGGGAGTCGGTCTGGCCTTTTTTGGCAAGTGTCAGTCCCTCCATTTCAAACTATGCATTCGCTGCATGAGGACTAGACATGTGGTGGTGGTTAACCACTTAAGGTTCTTGCCTCTGCTTATGCGTTTACGGCAAAGGCGGACATATGACAACGCCTGGCGGTGGAATCAGAGGCTTGCTCACAAGAAGGGCCAGGCTTGAGAGGTACACTGGACCTTTTTGACGGAGACAATAAGCGAGGAGCGGGTTTGCGTCTGACCGTGGCTGGCGGAGATCATATCGCGTACTTCTTCGGACAGCCATTCTCCCTTTTTGTGGCGCGACCCGTATTGGGACTCTACCCCATCGTCTTCCTCCTCAGTCCATGATGAAGCGCTCGCAAGAAAATTCTGCGGAAAAGACCAGGAGTGGATCGCAATGTCGTCATCTTCACATCATCAACACAGGTGGACTTGGTGTCTGGCTTTCTTGATCCAGAAGACTGCGGGTACAAGCATGGGCACTGCAAGGCGTGCCGACCGCCGGGTTTTTTGCGATTGACCGGCTTCTTTCACTCGTCTGATGGCATCAGTAACTGGGCGTCAGAGCCAGACTAAATCATCTCTATTGATCTTTCTAACATGCTTTGATTCCCAACCGCATTTTGTCATCCAAAGAAGTTTTCAGGACAATGGATTATATCCACTGTGGTGGGTAACACGAGTTTCACATTTGGGCTGCTTCATGTTGGACGGATGCTGATGATGCTGATGACGACATTTGTGGCCTGTGACTGCGAGGGGAATCGGGGAAGGGACAGGTAAGACTGCTAGATGCAGGTGCATTAACAACTGAAGGACAGATGGCGACGATTTCGGGTTACTTAGATTCACTCGGGCACCTGAACAGCGATGACAGGCCTGACGGTTCACTGCAACTGACGATCCGCCTGGCATGCGTGTTGTCGCCAGCACTGGAAGAGCACCTTCTCTCGTACCTATACCTCAATGTGCTACCCTCTCTTTGCTCGCTTACCACCTGCATTTCGCTCCATGTTCAGAAATATATAAAATTTGAGAAGGTATGTAATAGTTTTGGAAAGTCTCTTATTTAAAGACGGCAAATCACAGCTATTCTCAATTCATACACTAATCAATAAACAAAATTGTCTGGAGTTCAAATTTAACTGCAAGGTGTCTATCAACAAATCTGGATGGGCAAAAAGTCCAAAAAAAAACGTATTGTTATGTTTTGGTATACCATAAACGGTATTTTTTGCACCTTTCAATTTCACCTGTGGTGAATATAGAATTGCCTGTCTTTAAGATTTACGTAGATGCTGGCATCATTGAACAGTGCTGGTGTGTGCAAAGTCAAAAAAACAGTAACTGATTATGTTTTGATATAATAAACGGGATTTTTTGCACCCTTTCAATTCACCTGTGGTGAATATAGAATTGCTGTTTTAAGATTTACGTAGATGCTGCGTCAATGAACAGTGCTGGGTGGGCAAAAGTCAAAAAACACGTAACTGTTTATGTTTTGATATAATAAAACGCGTATTTTTTGCACATTCAATTCACTGTGGTGAATATAGAAGTGCTGTTTTAAGATTTACGTAGATGCTGCCTATATGAACATCTGTGCTGGGTGTGCAAATGTCAAAAACATGTAACTGTTATGTTTTGATATAATAAAACGGTATTTTTTGCACCTTTCAATTCATGTGTTGAATATAGAATTGCGTTTTAAGATTTACGTTAGATTGCTGCATCAATGAACACGTCGCTGGGTGCGCAAAAGTTCAAAAACACGTAACTGTTATGTTTTGATATAATAATCGGTATTTTTTTGCATCCTTTCAATTCCACTGTGGTGAATATAGAATTGGCTGTTTTAGATTTACGGCGTAGATTGCTGCGTCAATGAAAGTGTCTTGGGTGCGCAACAAATCAAAAAACACGTTAACTGTTATGTTTTGATATAATTAAACTCGTATTTTTGCACTTTCAATTCACCTATGGTGAATATAGAAATTGATTGTTTTAAGATTTACTTAGATGCTGGCGTCACTGAACAGAGCTGGGAGTGCGCATAAAGTAAAAAACACAGTAACTGTTATGTTTTGATATAAATAAACGGTATTTTTTGCACCTTTCACTTCACGAGTGGGTGGATATAGAATTGCTGTTTTAAGATTTTACGTAGATGCTGCGTCAATGAAACAGTGCTGGGTGCGCAAAAGTCCAAAAACACATTATGTTATGTTTTGATATATTAAACGGTGTTTTTTGCACCTTTCAATTCACCTTGTGGTGAATATAGAATTGCTGTTTTAAGATTTACGTAGATGCTGCGTCAATGGACAGTGTGGGTGCGCAAAAGTCAAAAAACACGTAATGTTATGTTTTGACTTTAATAATACGGTATTTTTTGCACCTTTCAATTCACTGTGGTGGAAGTATAGAAATGCTGTTTTAAGATTTTACGTAGATGCTGCGTCAATGAAAAACAGTGCTGGTGCGCAAAAGCCAAAAAACACGTATACTGTTATTGTTTTGACTATAATAAACGGTATTTTTTGCACCTTTTCAATTCACCTGTGGTCCAGTGAATATAGAATTGCTGTTTTAAGATTTACGTAGATGCTGCGTCAATGAACAGTGCTGGGTGGCAAAAGTCAAAAAAAACATGTAATGTTTGTTTTGATCATAATAAACGTATTTTTGCACCTTTCAAGTCACCTGTGGTGAATATAGAATTGCTGTTTTAAAGATTTACGTAGAGTGCTGCGGTCAGAAATGACAGTGCTGGGTGCGCAAAAAGTCAAAAACACGTAACTGTGATGTTTTCGTATCGATACATGGTATTTTTGGCAACAAACACTGTGCTGACTACAAGACTTGCTGGTTTGAATTTAAGTGCAAGGTGGATATATCAACAGTCACAGGGTAATGGTAATTGAACACTATCTGAAATTGTATACTGATAATAAGTGGAGTTTTGCAGATAACAAAGAGACTGAAGTTACTAGAAATGATGTTTATCCAATATAAGTTCAGGCTGCCAATTATCAGGAAAAATATTTTCAATAGCAAACTGTTATAATAAAAGATATTCCACTTAAATGTCTACACTTATGTCTGGTGAACTTTTATCCAGTTGTTCTTTATAGATAGTGCTTGTCTGATGTTCGCCCCCCCCGGCTCCCACCGCCGTGAATTTTCAGCGGTTGAGGCTGGTTTTAAATTCTGCTACTAACTACATAAAATGTTCAAATCTCTAATCTAACTAAATTGGAGAGCACAGCTAATAGTAGAGGTTTCTCTGTGGAGAAATAGACAATTTCGCTGAGCTGTTTGGCCTAGGAGAGCGAGGTCTATACCTATGAGACGCTGACAGACACTGAGGCTGTAACAGGAAACGTGTTTATGTAAAACGAGGTCATGTGATTTTTCCAGCCAATCTATCAACCATACACATCCCAGTCATGAGACGCCACACACTTCTCACCCGGATCTATTTTGTAATCTTCATTTGCTGGCCGCCCAACAATTACAGGAAGCGCCGAAAACAGGCGCGATCTTAATAGATGATGCCACAGATTTTAACTTAAACTTACTCGCATGATCTGGAAATTTCGATCACCATAAAAACCTTGCCGATTTCAACTTTGTCGATAAAAATCGCTCAACACTACATATGATGCATTGCAAGTGATATGATGAAAAATCTTATACTGATACAATCCAACACTTGATGCAAACTCTACTGAACGGCAGATGTTAGGGCAGGCTATACACTTACCACAAGAAAAACACCCTGATTTCGGACCCTGTGTATTAATGACATTATCCATTAGTGGTTTGTACTGACTTTTGACAAGTATATCCTTCAGATTTCTGCCTCGTCTCACATTCATTAATGACTGAGTAGATAATTATTTTGGCCAATGTTTAGCAAGGATTTTCCTGACATCATTCCACCATTTGTTGTGTCTAGAAATAAATCTTATTTGTTGATCCTGATTTCTGTCTTTTGTCTTACTTTGGAGTAATTCCTTTTTATGTGCCATTTTGGCACGATTATAGCCGTTTTTGATGGTCCGATGGCTATATCCCCTTTCTAAAAATCTCTCAATTTCCCAAATCAAAATTCTTGTCAACCTGTATTTCAAATTTGTCTTCTGAGTAACAGATGTGCCTCATCTTGAGGTACTGTCCAACTGGGATGGCTGATATTGTTGATGAGGTGTGTGCAGATATCACATACAGAAATGCATTTACAGATGTTGGTGTCGGTCTCAATACACAAATCCCAAAATGTAACAGTTTGTGAATGGTAACTGTAAATCAATTAACTATTCAAATCATTCATAAACTATTCAAGTGCACTGGCACAACCTTGCCAGATAAACAATACATCATCTATATATCTCAGCCAGCACTGACAATGGCTGGCGGCACGCACAACGTCACCGCAAAAGATCCATCTTTCCCAAATCCCAAAAAACAGATTTGCATATGACAAATTCCAGCAACTCAACTATAAGATCACACATTTCACAATCCCAGATGCTCATACCAAGGAAAAAGCGCATCACCTAAATGCCATCTTGATGTTTAATACATGTATAGAGGGCTTCAACATCAGCTGTCACCAAGAACATATCTGACTCCATATGTACACCATCTAACTGATTTAAGACATCGGTAGTATCTTTCACATTAGACGGCAAGCATTCAACTACCGGTTTCAGATAGAAGTCAATAAACTTGCAGACTGAGTCACACAAACTTTCATTTGCAAAAATGATAGGATGTCCTGGAGGGCCAACTGGATTCTTGTGGAGTTTTGGTAATAAATATAGAGTAGGGATCTTTGGGTATTTAACCACCAGACCATCAAAAACCCTTTTAGGGATAATGCCCAAACTGAATGCTTTTTCAAAAAGTTCATAGAGGCGGTTTGAAAAATATGTAGGTCCTTCAAGACTGTAAAGAAATCAAATGGGTTACAAGGAGCAAAGGTAAAACCACAACTTAGTACATCTTTGTGTTCACATGAGAGTGTACAAGATGACAAATGAATTACCCCCAGCTGGCTTCAAACATGGAGATACATGCAGACTAGTCCAATAAGTATAATGAAATGAACAAGAAAGAATAAACAATGTATTAAGAAGATTCTATTTGGAAAGATCTTATTTTAGACCGAAACATCTATTACTAGAATCTGCAACTTATGAAAATGAATTATCAAGTCGGCTTGATAATTATATTGTCAATAAATGGAATAATACAGTTTTTATATAAGCTGGAAAATATTTTTGGAGTGCAGCCTAATATCTTTGTAATGGAAAGGCATGTGACTGAAGTCACTGATTATTTGCAGCGGGCATGCAACATTCACAGCGATCAAATGTAAATCGACAGCGTCAAGGTTGGAATGGTGATGAGTACTAAGGTAAGTATATATTTTTTTAATTTAACTAATTTTATGTAATAGCTTAAAATTAATTAAAAAAAATAATGTGGGCAACTTCTTTTAATGAAAACAATTTACAGTTGCCTTTAAAGTCACTTTTTTTTGAATATGTGTTAAATATAGGCTTAAACCCATAAGAGAAACTGACTACTTAATAACGATGATGTAATTTACAGTTGCAGGAAAAAATAAAAAGCAGCTGTAATGTAGGAAGTTAAAAAATAGAATTTTTGAATTTAATAACCTTTTGATCCCCTTTAGCCCTAATCTCATCCTCCAAATGTTTCCTATAGTTGTAAACAAGATTTTAACAAAGATGATGAGAAATTTCTGACCGTTTCTCCCCACAAATGTATTTCAGTTTATTAATACTTCTGGTGTCTAAGACGCTATGCGCTTACAATTTATAAAAGTTATCTACTTGATGTCTTGGTATCACCTTCTAATGTATGCTAAATACAAAAGTGTCTCATCTCAGCATTCTACAACGATTTCTGCACATTAGTGTGGGAAACAAAAGCAAAGCACAATATGCTAAGGAGGACACAAATCACAAACATCAGGGCCACAAGTGTCGGAGATCTTGTAGCTCTCATTAAATCTCCACCTCAGTTGAAGAAGATCAATTTCAGCTGTTCCCACAACAATAAACAATTGAAATTACATATGTGTCACTAATCCAAGCCAACCATTCGCCATTAACAGGCTTGGTGAATCAAGAGTCATAATGAAGTACCACTAAAATTTGGGGCTTTGAATTTTCCAATAACCATTTGGAAATGAATGTTAAGCGTGACATGTCCCAATACGGCTGCACCATTTTTTTGGGGTGTATTTTTCACCCAAAAAACTCTTAATGCCCTATTCTCTATATAAATGAACTGTAATACAACAAAACTAGGCGCATTATATGCCAGGAACGACACATTTGAATGCTCCTAAAAAGTGCATCAATATGCTAGCAATGATACAATATCCGGCTAGATTTTGTAATGCACCTGGATAGGCACATTTATTTTACTATTCAAGGTATACCAGATGCCAAATTTTTTAAAGGTTCGTACATTCAGGCGCACTTTACACTGATTTAAGGCGCACTTCAGTGCATCGCCACTTTTTGGACATGTCACCCTCTATGTTTAATTTATCACCAAACTCTAAAGACTAAATATTCCATGAACAATAGGACAACATTATTATGTTATATTATCCATTGTGCATGAAGGGGTAGATACTGCATTTACCACGACTGATTATGCAAAGATGTGATGTATATTTGTAGCTTGACTTGTGGGGAAGAAGTAGAACCAGCATCTCACAATAGTGGGCATGTCCCTCACATTTTTGTAAATATTGTATTATATCTTTTCATGGAACATTAAAGATATGAGACTTTGATACAATGCAAAGTAGTCAATGTTTAGATTGTATAAAAGTGTAAATTTAGCATGCCCTCAACTCAACAAACAGACATCAATGTCTAAACCACTGGCAACAAAATTGAGTAGCAAACAAAAGGTATTGGTAGCCAGCACAACATGCACCAATGAAGGATCCTCAATCTGGATCCTCATGCTAAATACTAGCCACCCAAAAGAGTTAAACTTGCACACTGACTTCGCACTGACTTGACTTAAATGATTAATTATATCACATATGTGTCGGAAGGAGGAGTTTTTTTGAAACTCCTTATAAGTCTGTCTCATTTGTTCTTAAGACTGCTATGAGTATGTGTGTGTGCATGAAACATGTCAGCGGTCTCATGTTTCTTCCATATTTTTGGGAGTTTTTGTATCTGGACATGTTTTTATACTTTCAATAAATTGTTTTTTGCTCCGTAAATCTCCTTTATTGGTGCATATTGTGCTGGCTATACCTTTTGTTTGCTACTACATTGTTTGGAGGATCTAAGAGAGAATCGTCTTGCTGAGCACTTTTACCCAGGTGAGCTGAAAATATTTTTCTCTAGTGTGTTGAACAAAAGTGAGTACATCCTTAAGTAAAAAAATGAGCAAATTGTGGCCAATTTGCCATTTTCCCTCTCCGGTGTCATGTGATTCATTAGTGATATAAGGTCTCAGGTGTAAATGGGTAGCAGATGTGTTAAATTTGGTGTCATTGCCCTCAAACTCTCTCATACTGATCACTGGAAGTTAACTTGACACCTCATGGCAAAATACTCTTTGAGGATCTGACTAAAAAGAATTATTGCTCTACAGCAAGATGGCATGGGCTATAAGAAGATTGCCAACACCCTGAAACTAAGCTGCAGCATGGTGGCCAAGACCATACAGTGGTTTAACAAGATGGTTTCCTCTCAGGACAGACCTCCACATGGTCGACCAAAGAAGTTGAGTGCACATGCTCAGCGTCATATCAGTCTTTTCAAAATAGCCATATGAGCATTGTCTGCATAGCTGCAATGGTTAAAGGGGTGGGAGGGTCAGCTTATCAATCCTCAAATCATATATCGCACACTGCATTAAATTGGTCTGCATGGCTGTTGTCCCAGAAGAAAGATGTAAAGATCTAAAGATGATGCACAAGAAAACCAACAGTTTGCTGAAGACAAGCACACTAAGGACATAGATTGCTGGAACCATGTCCTGTGGTCTAATGAAACCAAGATAAACTTGTTTGGCTCAGATGGTGTCAAGTGTGTGGTGGCAACCAGGTGAGGAGTACAAATTGTGTCTTGATTATAGTCAAGCATTGTGGTGGGAGTGTCATGCTGCCGGCTGTGGGGAGCTTCAATTCACTGAGGGTACTATGAATGCTAAAATGTACTGTGCCATAGTGAAGCAGAACAGAATCCCATCCCTTCTGGGCCACAGGGCAATATTCCAATATGATAAGGACCTCCAAAGACACATCCAAGATGACAATTGCCTTGCTGAAGGAAATAAGGGTAAAGGTGCTGGACTTACCAAGTATGTCTTCAGACCTAAACCCTATGAAGTATTGTTTGGGCATTCTCAAAGGGAAGGGAAGCTCAAGTTCTCTAACATCCACCAGCTCCATGTTGTTGTCATGAAGGAGTGGAAGAGTATTCCAAGGACAAACGGTAAAGCTCTAGTGAACTCCATGCCCAAGAGAATTAAGGCAGTGCTGGAAAATAATGGTGGCCACACAAAATTTGTCCATTTTCACTTAGGGTTGTACTCACTTTTGTTGCCAGCAGTTTAGACATTGATGTTTGAGTGTTGAATTATTTTGAGGGCACACCAAATTTACACTGTTATGCAAGCTGTACACTAACTACTTTATATTGTATCAAAGTGTCATATCTTCATTGTTGTTCCATTAACTGATATTATGAAATATTAACAAAAATGTGAGGTGTGTACTCACTTTTGTGAGATACTGTATGTGTGATAATGTGATGAATCCATAAAAATAGCAATGTAATTCAATGAAGAAATATACTATATGGCAATCTGGACACATTGCCATTATATTCATATGGAATAGTCCCTCCAGTTACAATAGCCTCAGCATACAATATTTTTAACATACAATGGTCTTTCCTGGGACATTGGGTTACTAGCTAGGGTAAAGGTTTGTACAACCATCGCAAAATGAGAGGAGAAGTACACTATTCAGTACACAATTTGTTTATAAAAGCACAGTCGTGTTTCGTGATTACTTGCTAAATTGCATTACTTTAGTATAGATTAAAAGTTTTTATTAGGTATTTGTGACACAGTTTAAATAAAAAAGGAAATGTCTGTTCAATGTCAGTATCGTATACCGAATAAGCTATGCAGTGATAAGATCTGTGACTTTGTAATGGTATTTTCCCGATGTTACGATTTGTTGACATTGACATTGAATTTCAATAAAAACAGTTTAAAAAAAAATAACATACAATGTCCAGACACTGATGCAGTCAATAATCATAGTATAAATACTAAATACAAAGTTCAAAATAGCACTTTGATTACCCTTAATGATAGACCCTAAGGCTATGTTCACACGGCTTAAAATGGGACTTATCTCGACGAGCGGGGAGAGAAGTGACATGTCCTTTATTCACGGCGTATGAATGTCTATGGATCCGGCGGGCTGTCAGCTCCCCGCCCTGCCCTCGTACACACGGCTTATTGCGGGGCGAAATACGTCCCGCAATTACTGCCGTGTGAACATAGCCTGAATAAATCCAGCAGTCTATAATGGCTACATTTAGTTACATTTAATTTCAACCTTTTTTTTTCGTTTGTTTTTAAAAAAAGTATTCTTGTTTGTTTTTAAATAACGTCCCCTCCTCTTTTTTTCCCCTTTTATAATAATTCTCCTTCTAATTCTTTTAAAATGATATGGTATTTCTATGTGGATGTACAATCTGTAAATGTGATTTATACATAATCTATTTATTTAATTTGTATTATATTTTTATACTTTTACCTGATTGTTCCCTTAACCTTTGACATGTGAAGACTTGGCAGCTTTTTGTATTTAACCCCATGAGTCTAGCACATTGTATATGGAACTGAGGAAGTGTGGTCTACACACGAAACACATATTACATTGCTATTTATAATAAATCTTCAACTAAAAAGACATCCAGCACGGTCATTATAGTCCATTTAAAGAAGTTTTTTTCTGGGCAAACTGAAGAGAATCCACCGGGCGTACGGAGCAAAACGGACAGACGGCTGCGGACAACCGTGATTCTTTGGTTCCAAATATTTGGATGCTTAAAAAAGTGTTGTGCCTTCCTTTGCACAACACTAGAAGGTTAATGCTTAAAATAAGTACCAGTGGTTCTTATTCAAAAGTGGCAATATTGCACTAAGGAGCACTGTCTCTTTTTTGCTTTTTCTCTTGCATATTTCATAGTAGGCACTTTGCATTCTGGTTGATAACATTTTCTGGGTGCATCCGCCAAGTCTATATTTGTCTTTCAGACTTTCGAATTGTAATGAATTTTCACTCGTTCCTTCAGAAAACACTTTTGCACTTTTCCAGAGTCAGTTGAAAGCACACTTTATATCCCTCTGGCTAATGCTTAGCAGTGCACTTGGTGATCTTGGCCTTGTGTGTAGCTGCTTTACTATGGAAACCCATTTCTTGAAACTCCTGATCCAAATATCTTATGCTGATGTCACAATGTCACTTCCAGTATGAAGTAATGCATCAGAGGATATATGATCTTTATGTGCCATGGGCTTCAGTTCTCAGTGCCGTAGCTTACAGAGTTTGTGGGGGGTAACTGCTTTGTAGCTGGGATCTTACTCCTACATGCTCTACCTTAAAATAATTTTACTTTAAGTTGATCAGGTCAGATCCAGCAGATCATACATTTTACAATTAGCCATGACAGCATCACCTTTACAACTGTCAGTTTTTATCTGTGAAGATCATGCACTTTTCATTTCATTCCTCTTTTGAAAATATACATTAGATACCTTACAAAGTTACTAAAAATCTGATCTTGTTTTCTAAATTGCAAAAATAAAAAAAAAAAAGGTTCCAAAATATTTTTTTTGAAAACTAACAACTTGAACATTTCTTTTTTTTGGTTGGGTATCTATTGATTCTAAACTACACCTTGGACAGTTTATCATTATAAGTTTATTGTATGTTTCATGGTTTAATGTAATGATAAGCTATGTATCTTTGACTAGACAAACTCTAGCCTCAGGCTAGATCTTCAGTATTTTACATAAATACCCAGCAGATGGGGCTGTATCACTGTAGTATGCAACAAAGCAGCTACTGGGGCAAAACGTGTTAGTCTGATAGATGTGATACATTTTTTCGGCCCAAATGTATAAATCAGTTTATGCCAGTTTAGGCACCATGTTTGCACAAAAATGTGCTATTTTTCTTTACACTCGCTATACTTCACAATGAGCTGAGAAAACTGGTCTTGATTTTCCTGAACTGTGTGTGATCTCAAGGCTTTAGAGTTATTAAAAGAAAAGCCATAAAATGGTGCATATTTTAGTGTAAATTTACATTTGTTTGTAGCAGGTGTAGATTTGATTTTTTTTTACTTTCCAAAAGCACCAAACTTATTAAGCAGTATGGCTCTTTTAATATGTTTGACATAAATAACTTTTTTTTTTTTTTACTTAAATGGGTGTAAGAAATATTATCATTAATTAAAGAGCCTTGAAACATTTCACAGTAATTTCATATTTATTGCCATAAACTATCTAAGTACATTTCAACAAGATTAAAATAACAGTTGTATAATTAAAGGGAGATTATAGGCTTACATCATTTTATTCCTCACATATGAATACGATTTCCTTTATGTACCTTCTTATATAGTTAAAATATTTATCACACAACTACAGTAAGAAATTTCCACTGGGAGTTTCTCTAATATAATAATAGAATAAACTATTCATGTAAAGCATCAATAGGATTGGATTTAGAGCTGCATGTAAGTAGCTTTTTACTGAATTACTATACTACTCTGTATAACATATTATATCTGTTTGCACAATTGAAAAGAAAACAATACCTTATGGGTAATGTGATGAATTACTATCTGTAATAATGAGAAAAGCATACCAATTCAAATAAAAATGGGAGCATGGTAATCCTTGTTCTGGCCTCATATGGTTCCAATAGTACTTGTCAACCGGCCTTCCAGCTAATGACTGATCCACCTATTTGCTGCCATTTTCTGCATTTTTTCTTTTCCTCCTGGACACAGATGCTGCTGAATGTACCTGACAGCACACTGAAATGCTGGATTTTGCTGGCTGACCGTTTTAATTGTAAATAATGTTATACTTAAATAGGTTGTGATGCTGTGTGGTGGCCATTGATGCTGTAGGGTGGTACGACCTGGAGCCAGGAGACTAGTTCTGGCAGCAGTGGTGTTGTTGGACTAATGCAGGGGTCATCAAACTTTTTAGACCGGGGGCCAGTTCACGGTCTCTCAGACCATTGGAGGGCCGGAATATAGATTTCCCAATTTTTTATTGCAATCATAAGCTTATTTTGCCAATTTATCTCCCTTAGAATGGACTGGCAAATACATTAAGCAGGTTTAAGGGCTTGTTCACACGGAGTTTTCACTCCGTGTTACAAGTGCTTTAGGGATCCATCTTGGGGTCCGCTCCGTCTTGAAAAGAATTGACATGCAATTCTTTTCAAGACGGTGCTGAGCTGCGCTATTGAAACACGCAGCTGTGTTCTCTCATGTGAACGCCGCTCCGTGTTCAGCACAGCGAGCAGTGTTAGATCCGTCTTGGGGACCGACAGAGCGGACCCCAGACGATTTCCCCAAAGCGGGTTGTTTAACACAGGGTGTAAAATCTGTGTGACAAGCCCCCTTTAAAATCTCTTTTGGCAAATTTAAGACGAAAAGGTACAAGGAGCACTGGGTCCCTTAAGAAATGTCCAAACTGTATAAAAAAAGATTGTATTTTTGGGCAGTTTTAGGATTCTAAAACTACTGAAAATACGATTGTTAAGCCAGGCCATAGAATTTAGGAGAAAAAAACAACACAGGTAATTTTTTGCCGATCATTTTCTGGCACCGGCGGTTTTAGGAACATGTATAAACCGCTGGCGTCGGGCATCCTTCTGTCAGTTTCCCGTACATTCAATTGTACGGCTGATGGGAAGACGGAAAGCGTTTTTTGCGCAAAATGTGACAAAAAATGCAGTCTTGCATCGGACAAAAAAATGGTCGACTTTCAAACGGTTTTTGTCTGATGCTGTGTGGATCTAGCCTTAGGCAGTAGCATATTTTCTGTTCAAGCACAGCATGAACTCACAGACATAAATCTAATTTTGCCTATTTGGGTTAAATTTGTAGCAAAAATTCACAGTGAAGAAAAAAACCCAATTAAAAAATAACTTTTACTTGATATGCCTTAAAAGAATGCCCTCCAAAATGGAGGACCCACAGCAACAAACACCAAAATTTGTTCTCCTAGAGAGGAAGAAATGCTGGTTCCTCTAAATCTAAATATCCAATATAGTGGTACTGACCCAAGGGGTGAAAATTGCCCCCCTCGGCGGAGTAGTCGCCCCAACAGGAGCGGCCCCACCTATTGAGAGCACACCCTAGGTCAGACCCCTTAAACAGTTCCTAAAAGGATACCAGCAGGACTCCCATATGTGCTATAGACACTCTAGGAGAAACAATTATATCCCCATAAAATCATTCTTTTTAGTCACATGTACAAAACAAGAAAAAAACAAAAACAACGTTCTGTTGCATCATTGATTCAGTAACCGGTGGCACACGGAGGCATCAGACACAACAACATTGTGTATATTATTGGATTATCTTTACGGCATTACCACCATTAAGGATATCATTGCTATGCTATGTATGCTGTGATTTTAGTCTTTTTGGCTAAATGTTCTCTTGTTACCCCTGATGAACCCTATAGAATTTTTGGGGGAAACGCGTCGGGTCTTGAACAAATCACACGGGTTTTTGAATTAATGATACAACGGAACGTTGTTTTTGTTTGTGGGTCTTGAACAAATCACACAGGTTTCTGAATCAATGATGCAACAGAAACGTTGTTTTTGTTTTTTTTCTTGTTTGTACATGTGACTAAAAAAGAATGATTTTATGGGGATATAATTGTTTCTCCTAGAGTGTCTATAGCACATATGGGAGTCCTGCTGGTATCCTTTTAGGAACTGTTTAAGGGGTCTGACCTAGGGTGTGCTCTCAATAGGTGGGGCCGCTCCTGTTGGGGCGACTACTCCGCCGAGGGGGGCAATTTTCACCCCTTGGGTCAGTACCACTATATTGGATATTTAGATTTAGAGGAACCAGCATTTCTTCCTCTCTAGGAGAACAAATTTTGGTGTTTGTTGCTGTGGGTCCTCCATTTTGGAGGGCATTCTTTTAAGGCATATCAAGTAAAAGTTATTTTTTAATTGGGTTTTTTTCTTCACTGTGAATTTTTTTTTTTTTTTCAAGCACAGCATGACCACCAGTGAAGCTTGAGAAAGGGTTTGTGGCTGAATGGCAGGTTGGTAATGCATTTTCCATGGCTGCAAAGTGTTATCCAGGGCAGTTGAGTGGTCGGCTCTACACATACAGGATTACCATAGTAGAAGGTAGGAGCACAGGGATACCTCCTGCTGAAATGAGAGTCCTGACTATGACATGGAAAAGGAGAAATGGCAGGTGATGCTGGTATTACTCTATTGCCAAAGTCTCTCTGGCTTGCATCTTCGGCAGAGAACCCACTCCAACAGCCAACAATATTCACAGTCCTATTAGGTAGAGTGTTGAAGGACAGTTTTTGCAAGATAAGGTAGTTACAAGGAACACAGAAGAGACTGGGAGAAGCTCTCCCGTAACCTGGTAACCTTGATGAAACATAGCAGGAAGTGATGTCAAAAGCCCGGCCTGCAGTAACAATCTAAGAAACCATCTATAAACAAGCAAGATAAAACACTGTTGCTGTTTCTTTGAAATGAAGCAAAATCAGAACAGACATTTATTTGGTTAGATGTATATTTACATTTGTCTACATGTTTAAAGATAATCAATGAGATAATGAGATCAATGAGATAATTAATAACATTTTAAGATCATTAGAAGGTTAATGGGACACTAAAGCTAGAAACGAATGATATAAGTAAATAGAAGAGAACTGTCTCCACAGTGTCAGTATATAGGATTTTCTGAATGTTTTTTGACTGGCGACTGGCTGAGTGGAAAGGCTTAGTCAAAGTGGTGGGCTGTAATGATCTTTGTGTCCTCCAGCCTTCTGGAGGCTCCTGGTGCAGTCAATTGTTTAACAGACAGAGTAGGTGGAGAACATGGATGATCCCCTAAGACACTTGGGTATTTCTTTATTTACAGCATTCTGAGTTAAAATTGCAATATGAGACTGGGGAAGCTAAGGAGGGAAGCTGGGAAAAGTATTTGTTAATTTTTTTATGTTTAATGTTGCCTTAAAGGAATTCACCAGTTTTCATATAAGATCTGTAATGTAGTACACTAGAATATGATGTGTATTGTTGTAGCCATGCACATTGTATACATGCTATTTCAGTGACTTTTAAGACTCCCACCCCTCTTACAAATGGAATTTGTAGACTTGATCTGTTATCATATGGCCCTTAAAACTATTCCTGTTACCTCTTGTTTACGTGTCCAATTTCTATCTGTTAAGCAGTTTTTTTTGCATTTTTATTGTTCCTTTATATATACAAACTCCAATAGCACAGTATATGAAAAGAAAGTCAAAAGCAGATATGCCCCTTGAGCACTGGGGCC
>JAODAL010043048.1:0-34222 GCA_025379985.1 Phyllomedusa bahiana | reverse complement strand
GGTGGCCTCCGAAATGGAGGGACAATGGGCACCCCCCTTTGTCTTAAAAAAAGGGGGGGGTTAAATTTCCCTCGATATGGGGGTAAAGGGCAATCAAACAATTGGGGCCCAATGTAGAAAACTGTTTTGGGTCAAGATTTTCCTTGTTCCCCATAGAAACCAATCAGACCCCCTAGAAAACCAATCAGACCCCCCTTCATTCCATATGTGCTCTAAAAAAAAGGAGAGGTCGCTTGATGGAAAAGGAAAAGTCTTAGCCCAAAGACATTTTTCATAATTCCCCTTAAAGTAATTTTTGGGTTTTTCAAAAGTAGTAAAGGGGATAGGTATAGTCCCCTCACCAAAAATCCCGCATATAATGTTCCAAACCAGGTCCGACAAGGGTCCATGTTTTTTCACCTGAATCCCTGATTTTTTGTGTTAAACTTTGTGTTTTTTTAAAATGTGTTTTTAAACCAGTCAAAATTTAAAGTGCGTTTTTTTTTTTTCATTTTGGAGTGCTAAAGGGACACTTTTTTTTTGGATTTCAGGGGATTAATAATACGCTTCCAAAAGGGGAATGATAAATAAAAAGCTTCCCTCATTTTAAAAGGTTAGTGGGGGGGTTAGTATGTCTACACTGCAACAAATGAAAAAGGTTTCCCAAAAAGAAGGCAAATTTTACCCCACAGTGAGAAAGGTCAGTAGACTGAAAGCGTCTTTTTGCTATCATCGGGGGTCTGTTGCTAGGTTGGTGCGTTATTGGGGTTTTATTTTTTCTTTGCAAAATAAGTTCTGTTTTTTACTACGACGGGGTATCCCCAGTGGCGTCTGTTCAAGCAACTCACCGGGTATCCTTCCCCAACTTATGTTACAGCTCAGAAAAAAACGGCCCCTTTAAAGCGGGCGTTTTTTCTATTGCAGGACCGGGCTTTTGTCACCTTTTGTGCAAAGCCGCGGCCCTTTTCATTTCCCGCGTCCCCCTTTAAAAAGTTTGTAGGGAAAAGTAAGGGAAAAGAGATGCACCGGGGGTTTTTTAAAAACTGTTTTTAATACGCCGCTGCCCGGAAAGACGGGCAGAGAAAAGACAGCTGTGTGGGCAGCAACCGTCTTTTCTATTGCCGGGTTGGGGCCACACGACGATCGTATCTGCGGGCTTTTAAAAAACGAAAAACGTCGGAGATACGATGTAAAACATGTGAGTGTGGACATGCCTTATTGTCACTTTCCGGGTATCCGGGGTTATATTTTTGGTTTTTTTGGGTCTAAATTTAAATAAAAAACCATTGTCTTCGGGTTTGCCTTAAAAATTTTCAAATATTCCAAAAATGTGGATAATCCCCAAACAATAGCTTTGTCAATCAAGTCTTTCGAAGGAAGATACCGATCTTATCATTACATCCTCTTTAGTATGTTTAGTTTTCTTTTGTTGGGCGCTTCCACTTTACAGATATTATGATGGAACTCGATGAAATGGGGCTTAGAAACAAAAGGGCGTTTTTCCTTTTTAAATTATAAAAAGGGCCAACCCTTTTAAACGTAATCTTTCTTGGGTTGGGCCCGCACGGGAATACTTTTTTGAAATCCCAAAGGTTTTTATTGGGGGTTTAAAACCCTTTTTCTACATTTTATTTTAAAGGGTATTTTTCCACACTTGCCCCCCTTTGAAACAAAGCAAAAAAAACCCGCCAAAAATTACCCCATGGTTGGGGAAAACCAATTTCTTACAGAAATAAAAAAAAAGTCGTTTAAAAGGGACCATTTTTCCCATTTGGGGGCCCGCTTTTTAGGAAAGGTAAAAAAAAAAATTTTTAAGAATAAAAATTTACAAAAATTTATCTAACAAAAAAGCGGCCTTTTGGGGTTTTAAGAAACCCCAAGCTCAGTTTGTTTTTCTTGAAATTTTCCTCTATGACTGGTTGCTGAAAGGCTAAAATCCCCTTTAACAGGGGAAATCGACGGAGAAAAAATGTATTTTAAAATGGGGGACAGGCGGGAAAAAAACACACAAAAAGTTATATTTTTCTAAGCTTTTTCCCCTGCCATTGCATTTTCCCGGGAGCCCCCCCCCATGATCCACAGAATAAAGGGGAGAAACCCCCGGGGAAGTGGGGGGGAAACAAAAAGGGTTTAACATTTTTTTCATTTTTTTAAACCCAACCTGGCCCCTTTTCAGATTTTTTTTTTTTCTGCCACGAAACCCCCGTTTAATAAAAAGTCTGCTTATCCATGACGTTTCCAAAATCAGCAATACGGGAGAAAAGTTTTAAAAACTTTTATTTTTTGAATTTCTTTAAAAAAAAAAAAACACAAAAAAAATTAAGGGTGAGACCCAAAGGAGCACTGACGCTTTTTTTAAAACCCTTCATAAAATTTTTTTAATTGAAAAAAGATAGCATCCCTTAAAAATGAAACTTTTTAAAATGGTCCCAAAGGTAATACAGGTCCCCTGAAAAACCCCCACCCCTTTCATACTCCCAATATAGACACAACAAAAGAAAAAAAAGGGTTAAAGGGGTTTTTGAAATGTTTTTTTTGGGAAAAAAAAAATTTGGGGGGCCCCCAAAAAAAAGGGTATTCCCAGGGTTTTTTTCCAATTCCTTTTTTTGAGTCCAGGGTAGGCCACGGGAGAAAATTCAGGGGGGAAACCCGATGGACCTATTGTAATTGATGGTCCTTTGGGGGGCCCGTGGGTTGTTTTTAAAAAGGATCCCATGGATTCCTTTTTAACCTTTGAACTTGGAAGTTCAAGGGTTTCCTCGACGAAGTTTTTAACCAAGACTTAAAGCTCTGTGGGAAAATTTTCATCCCATGTCAATATGACCCTAAAGGTTTGCAAAAAAAAAAGGGTATGAAGGGAAATTCTACAGAATAGGGTCAAAAGAAAAAAGGAATCAAGGGAAAAAAAAAAGGGTTTTTTGGTTTTTTTTCTTTGGGTTTTTGGGTTTTTAAATCTTGTCAGGGGTTTAAATTGAAAAGGGAACCCTTTAACCTTTCAATATCCTTCCTACACAAGACAACCCTTGCGGTAAAAAGGGAAGGGAATGGGTCATGAGCTCTTTTAACTTTAAAAAATTTCGTCGTCCAAAACTTTCCCGGGAACTGACTCTGTTTGTTCTTCCGGGAAACCCAAAAGGTTTGTTTTATCCGATAAAACCCCGAGAAATCGGAGAGCAGGTTTAAAAGAACCAGACCCCCAAAATTTCCCAAAAAAAAATTTACAAATAAAATTATCTTTAATACTGCCTTATTTTTTACATTTTTCATAGTTTGAAAAGGGGGAAAAAAGGGACAGTGCCCCCCCATCCCCCCACAAGGGTAGAACCCAATTGTCCTCATTTGGGGAAAAAAACCCCTTTTTTGGCTCCAATCAGAAAAAATTCCCGGATCAGCGCCCCTCTCCGGGAACCCTGGTCACTATAACTTGTTATATTTTTACATCAAAGAATTTTTCCCAAAAACCCTTTCCCTCCGTTTTCCCGGTCACTAAAACTTTTTAAAATTTTATTACATCTAAAATAAATCCAGCCCCTTTCCCCAAAACCCATTTTCACTAACCAGTTTTATTTTTTCATCTAGAAATGTCTCCAAAGCCCTTTTTTCCGAGTCCGGGTTCACTAAAACCTTTTATTTTTACATTTTAAAAAAGGTACCCAGACCCTTCTCCAGAACCGGGGCACAAACTTTTTTTTTTTACATCTAGAAATGAACCCAAACCCCTTTTCTCCAAAATTTCCCGGGTCCCCAATAACTTTTCTTTTTATTACATCTAGAAATTTTTCCCAAACCCCTTCTCCAAACCCCGGGGGGTCACTAAAAATTTTTCTATTTTTTCTTTTAAAATTTTTCCAAACCCTTCCCCCAAAACCCTGTCACAAACTTTTTTTTACATTTTAAAAAGGTCCCATCCCTTCTCCAAAATTCCGGTCCTATAACTTGTTATTTACTTTCAAAAAATGTATCAATGATTTGGAGCTAAAATTCAGAAAAATCCGCCGTTTAAAAAAAGATCAAAGAAAGGGAAATTAATAAAAAAAACATTTTTTTTTTTTAATATTTAAATGAAAAGATTTTTTATTTCAAGAATGGACCACTTTTAAAAGGGGTTGCCCACACTACAAGGTTTTGCGTTTTTTATTTTAAAAGGATCTTGCAAAAACAAATCATTTTTGCAATATGTGTCCATTAACAGTGTCCTACCTTTTCCAGATATCCCTCTTTTGGGGTGCATTTAGCTCCTTTAGGTCCCCTTTTTTCTACAGACCTTTTTTATCTCCCCCTGATTGGCGCCACACTGGTTGCTATAGCTACAGAAATGTTTCAATCTCTCCTGATAGGCTGCCCGGGAGGTTGCTTTAGCACAGAACCTTTTTTATACCTTTCAGCCTGGTAAAAACCCGGAAAAAACGCCCCCGAATTCAAAAAAAAAAACCCAAAAAACAGGGGCTGAGGTTAAAAAAAATCCAAAATTTCTGGGCACAAAAAACCCCCTTTAAAATAAAAGCAATTTACTCTTTCGGGTCTTATGTTTAATGTATTTCCAATAAACCCCAAAAATGTGAGAATTTTATTTTTTTTTTCCAAGTTTTTTTATTTCGCTATTAGTGAGTAGTTAATGTTTTTTTTTTTTACACAAAAACAAATTTTAAGAAGATTATAAAAAAATTAATATCGAAACAAGAAACCCATCAATCTACCCGTGGCCCCGTAATTTGGACATGCTAAAAACGAAGCCCTGGAAATGGCTGGGGAGGGGATCCAAAACGGAGAACGGATTTAAGGTAAAAGGTGGCTCCGACCCAAAATTAAGGGGAAGACAGGGGACTAAGGGAAACACGTTACTTCTCATTAATTACCAGCTGCCTTTTTGATTAACATTTTTGGATGAAGATTTTTTAAACTCTGAAAGGATGTTTTGGAACTTCCTGTAAAGTTTCCCTGTGGAATAGAGGCCATCTTTCAGCCGGCGGGCCTCAGAGAAAAGGGGGTGGTGTTTCCCAATTTCCCTTTCCCCTTGCTTTATAACAGGAATAACTAAAGTGCAGAGCAGAATGAAGGGGAGAGGGAAGGAAGTAACACAAGATGGAGGATCGTTTTAAAAAGGGCCTTCCAATTTCAAAAAACTTTAAGCTGTAGCACAAAAAATAAAAAAGAAAAAAAAATCGATAAATTTTTATTTTAATAATAAAAAAAAATTAAAATTCTGAAAGCCAAATTTCAATATTTGTTTAGCAAGTTAATAATAGAACAAAGAAAAACTGTGTTCACCATGCCTTAGGATCTACTAGCGTGGGGAAAGAAGAGTGGCATTAAATGGGTTTTCCACGATCTTTTTCATACCCCCCGCATCCAGCTTTCAGCTCTGTGTGCCGAAGGGGGGGGTTTTTGATTTGTTTGAATTTGTTTTCTTGACCAAGGATGACACACCGGGGTTTTCCCCTCCTTTTTTCAAAAAAGGTTTGCTTTTTAAAGCATTTTTTGGTAGCTGAAGGGTAACGTTTTTGCCTCCGGACATGACTAGGTTTAATCCTCAGGAACCAAAACTTGTTTTTTTTCCCTTTATCAATGCACGGGCCTGATTGGGGTTTTTTTTTTTTTATTTTTTTTGCACTTTTTGGACTAATTACAAAGGAGAAACGAGGACGGAAGTAGAATGACAGCCCCTTTGGGGTTTTGGGAACACCAGTAGCTGCCGGGAGGGGAAAAAAGGTATGTTGGCATGTGTAAACCCAGGACCTGGGGAGCCTAAACCATGGTTTTTTCCCCCTGGAGATGAGCGGAAACCCCAATGGATCACTAAAGGACACAAAAAAATAAATAGTCTAAAATTTTTTAAAATAATGATAAAGGGTTTGAAAATGTTTTTTATTTCATTTGCAAGTTTCCCCACGTCAATTTTACTTTTGGCAAACCCCTTTTAAAAAAATTATTGCCCAAAAATATAAAAATTCATACAAACCTTTAAAATCCACGTAGGTCAAAGAGATCCAAAAAAGGGCTAGGGGGTTGTGGGTCAAAGCATAATAACGTCTATTTAGTAAAAGGGGTCTGGGGTAACCTTTTGTCGGCACTTTTCATATAGGAGCCCTTACAAAAACCCGACCGGGTTGACGCAGGTGAGAAATTTGGGTTTTACGGCGTTGCCCAAAAATCGGGGGTACACCCTTTTAAAGGGGTTACTGATGGTGAAATGTCGGGGGCAGAGGGAGATTCAAATAATGTTCCCTTGAAGACCCTTGCCAGCGAGAAGCCCTTTCTTTAAAAACCCAAATAAATTTCTTAAGGTACGGGTCTCTCGCAATAAAAAATTCTCACACAGGGTACAAGGTACCCACTCCAACTTTTTTTAAAGCCCCCCACTTCTTTTTCGTCAGAGGACAAGGCAAATGGTCTCTCTATGGGTGAAAGTGGGGGTACAGTACCCGGCACCCAACATCCCCAAAACCCATTAGCCCCTTTTGGTTGGTATTGGGGTCGTTTACTCTCAAGTGGGAAAATTTTAAGCAGAAAAATCTGGGGCAAACATTTCAGGATAACTATTGTGGGACTGGGATACACTCGGGAGAGGACATATTCATGTCCCCTATAAAATACCTGTCAAGGTACTCACCCGTCAATTATGTTTGCTTGTCAGCTAACGGAGGGGGTGTGGCCCATCGTGTCCGTCAGGTTTGGGTTGTTTGTAACACTGGAAACTCTCACTTTTACGGACAGCTAGTGGATCCCCTGGACCACCGCAAGCAATGGCGAATCATCCAGGGGGGGATTAAGTGGGCCCCGGTTTTCACCGAGCCCGCCGAAAAAGCGGATGGCTTGCTGGGGCAGGAGTCTCCCCAGGTCGCTTACACTGGGGGCCCCTTGCTTGCGGGGGAAGCCAAGGGTAAATGGTACCAAATCGTGGGCGAGACGTAGTCGGGACAGGGGGTTAGGTAAAGGTGGGCGGAAAATGTTTGAGGTCGAAGATGTGCAAGGGGGTGGGGAAACCGAAGACGCCCAGGGCGACTTAGGGGCTTTCTTTAAAGGCTATGGGCCAAAAAGATCCGGAGGAAGTGTCGGGGGGAAACCTTATATAGGGCAGCGGCCCAATTAACCAATTCTGGCCCGGCCTTAATTTCAAAGAAGTACCCACCGATCCTGGCTGCGGGGGCCACCCCGACAAAAACATCTGGGAGGGTTGTGCCCTAGTGGAGGTCCTTAGTGGTGCCTAAAGACTGTGATGTCCTTGGAACTTTGGCCTGGAAGTGCAAATTGGGAAAAACCAGCACGAGGAACCATAAGTAAAATTGAATCCTTTATTATTTGAAACCAAAAAAATGAAAGGGAAAAATGGCAAAACATTTGGGAAAAAAAGATATACGTTTCGCATTTCAAGCAATATGGCACTTCGTCATAGCCCAAAGTTTAAACCCGACTTGTCCATTTCGGTTGGGTTTTCAGTGACCTGGGGCTAGATCTTGTTCTCGGAAGCTTAATCAAGAGCTGTGGGGTTTGTAAATCACAGATTTTACTAAATTCCCTAGATAAAAACAGTAATTGGAAAACTTTCACTGAAATTTTAACCAAAACAAGGAACCCGTTTCCCCGGAAATAAGGGATCCCCAAAAAAAAGACCTAGTGCATTTTTTTTATGTAATTCAGGTTTGGCTGCTTTTTTGGTTTTTGTTCAGGGGAAATAACCATCCCCTTTAAAAATAAATTTCGTTTTCTTTAGGAGCAAAAATTAAAATTAATTTTCCCATTCTATATCTACTGTATATTCTTATTTAAAAATTTTCTAGCAAGACTAGGAACCTATCTTAACAATGATTCTTGTGAAAATATACGGCACCTATAATACCTTTAAAATTTAGCTTAAATAAGTACTAAAGCAAAAGGGGTATTATCCGGTCATTGAAAAACCTTTTATGTAGTTCCCCCTCTGGTTACCCCACAGATCCGAAATCAGGAAAAAATAAGTATCCCCCCAGTCACCCGCAAAATACCTAGAAAAGATGGAGTTTTTGTCCAAAAGGGAAGCCCCTATCGGGGGTGGCCCCTTTTATTCCACATTACCTCTATATATTATCCAAAAATTAAAATTCTAATATGAGGGGAAAAAAGTTCCCCAAAAGCAGCCTTTTCTTTTTGCTTCCCCCAATGAAGAAAAACTCATGTCCACCCCACGCCTTACCCCCCATCCAAACCCCCACCTTCCCCCCACAAATGATTATTATTATTTTTTTTTAGAGCGCCCCCCAGGTTCCAAGCCTTACAATCGGATTGCATCATAACTAATTCAAATAACACAAGGGGGACAAAAAATAAATAATACTGGTGTAGAAGGGGAAGGGGCTCTCTGCCGTGAGGGCTTTCTTTTACAAGGGAAAGGTGAGAAGAGAGAGAATGAGGGGCAAAATGTTTCGGGGGGGGGGGGATCACAAAATTGGTTTGTTGGTTATACAAAACCTTTAAAATTTGGTTTTAGGGGCTTTGAGGCTGGGGGAGTGGGGGGAGTCTGAGGTGTTTTGGGGGATGAGTTTCCAAAGGTGGGGAGCAGGGAAGTCTTGGAGGGGTTATGTGAGGAGCTGATAAGAGGAGAGCAAAAAGAAGGTCCCGTTAGGAGGGGAGATTGTGTAGGGGAGATTTTGGAAATTAGGTCATATGTATGGAGGGGAGGGTTTGGAGACCCTTTGTGGTCAGGGTTGAAACTTGAACGGGTTGGGGGAAATGGGAACCAGTAAAAGGGTTTGGCAGGGGGAGAGGCAGAGGAGAGCGAGGAGGGGTTTGAATCAATGGGCAGCGATTTAAGGAGGGTTTGGGAGGGGAGTAAAGGTCTGGAGGGGGAGGCCACAGGAAAAATTTTTGCATGTCAGGCGGGAAAAAGACAAGGGCGGGGACCAGCATTTTTGTGCTTTCAAATTTAAAGGGAATGGCTTTTGGGGAGATTTTTTTCAGGGGGGAGGGGCGAGGGTGGAGGGCTTGGTTTGTGGGTTTGAAGGACGATTGGTCAAAAGTTATCCCAAAGCAGCGGACTTGTGGGGTGGTGAGAGGAACCATTTATTGGATAGAAGGGTATTGAGGGATAGGTGGGACTGGGGAAAATGAGAACTCGTTTTCTCCCCATTTAGTTTTGGAGACGGGAAGAAGAAGGGGGAAATGGACGAAAGAAGTCAGGGTCGGGAGAGTAGAAGTGAAATTTGGGGCCAGAGTATAAAGTTGGTGTCATCACATACAGGGGATTGAAACCCGTGTGATGCTATGACTGACCCAGGTCAAGGGTGTAGGTAGTGGGCCCGGACAACCCCTGGGGGGAACCAAAGAGAAGGGGGGAGAGGAGGGGGGTGGGCGAGAGTGAGAGACACTGAATTTTTCGATCAGGGGGTCGAGGAGACCCAAAGGAGGGGGGCCAGGTCCGTGATCCCAAGGGGGGAGGGGAGTGTAGAAGAGGGAATGGAAAACAGTGTAAAAGGCAGAGGACAGCCTGGAGTATAAGGGACAGAGTAGTGGGTGAGGCTTTCCCAGTTGCTGGGGTCAGGGTGCCCTTTGGGATAGGGCGATTCAGTAAGGGGTGGGGTTCCTCAGGGGATTAATTCAAAAAGCGGGCACATGATGACTCACAATGGGGCCCCTCTACAGTCTTGAAAAAACCAGACGTGTTTTTTTTTGGGGATGAAAACTCTTTTTTCTGGGTATTATGCGGGGTAGGGGGGACGGTACTTATAAAAAGATCCTGTAATATAGAAATTTTAGACGTTAAATAGTGGGGGCCAAAAAAAGACATATGTCCATGAAATAAAAAGTGTAACCCAGAAAACTTCTCTTATTTGCAGTGTTCTTTGGACTAGCAGGCTACCATCCTCATGGCGAGAGACTCCCAAGGAAAGTGCACCATACTCCGTAAGTTAAAGTTTTGATGTCCTTGAAGAAGTCAATTTTGTAAAGTATTGTTTCGATTTTGCTGCAGAAATGCAAAACACACATTTTATTTTTTTTCAAATTTTCATAATCCGCACCAAAGTCGTTTTAAAAAACACAGTGTGGCAGACATACAAGGCAGTGACGCCAGAATTCTGGCACAATTTGGGCTAAATGCTTTTCAGCACATTTATAGTCAGGCAGATTTATCAATACCTCTTAGACAGTGTAAAGTTAGACCAGACAGTCCTACAATGCGCCACAGGTATTGTCACGGCGCTTGGCGCCGCGGCCGTTCCCCTGCGCTTACGGAGTCCGGCGCGGGTGTCGCGCCTGCCCGCAGCCGTTGTCCTTCTGCTTCTGGGCAGGAAACCCCGTACTCACCAGTCCTCGCTCCTGTGTCCGGCTCTGACAGCCGCCGCGCGCGTAACCGCTGCTTAAGGCGCGCGCGCGACGGCTGGTCTGGATTTAAAGGGCCAGCGCGCTGTGGTTATTGACGGCTGCTGGTCCTATATAAGGTATACGCCCCCAGCACTCTCTGCCAGTTTGATGGTGTGTTTTCCGAGTGTTTCGAGAGTGTTGGAGTCCGTATTGATTATCTGTGTACCAGTCCGTTCCGCTACGTTTCCTGACCTTGCCTGTTTGCCGCCTGCCCTGACCGTCTGCCTGTCTCTGACCATGAACCTCTGCCGCCTGCCCTGACCTCCTGCCTGTGCCCGACTACGCCTTTGGATTACAATTTTGTACCACGCAGTACCCCGACCGCCATCGCAAGCAAGTCCTGTCAGGAGTAGCGACCTGGTAGCCCCACGCCACTGCAAGTCCATCCTGCTTTGCGGCGGGCTCTGGGGAAGAGTGGGGGCTACTTAGACTCCGCTCCCTGGTGTGGCTTAGCTATCATCGCTTGCGGTGGTCCAGCGAATCCACCTCCACATTACAGTACAAACTGGCCATGGATTCCGCCAGGGTACCTCTGCCCGATCTCCGGGACGTCACGACGGCCGTCGCCCAGCAGAGCCAACGCATCGACCAGTTAGCGGCTATGATGCAGAACCTTGCGGCCCGTCTACCTCCACTGGCTGCCGCCGCCGCACCTGCTTCCGTTGCTCCGGTGTCCATTGCTCAACCTGCACCAGTTTCTGGACCCTCTCTGCATCTGCCGCTCCCCTCACGCTACGATGGAGACCCCAAGAAATGCCGTGGGTTCATCAGCCAGTGCTCCATCCACCTCGAGATGTTGGGTCATCAATTCCCTACTGAGCGTGCCAAGGTGGCCTTCATAATCAGCCTCTTGTCTGGAGAAGCCTTGGCTTGGGCACGCCCCAATGGGATCGAGGTGATCCTCTGACAGCTGACCTCCAAACCTTCCGCACGGTCTTTGAGGAACCAGGTCATACTTCTTCGGCAGCCGCAGCGCTGATCCGGCTGCGTTAGGGCGACTCCAAACGGTCGGTCAGTATTCGGTTGCAGTTTCGCACTCTCGCTCGGACTAAACCTGGAATAACAAGCGTTGGTGGCGACATTTTGGCAAGGCCTCTCGGGGCAAATCAAGGATGAGCTGGGCCGCTCGGGGTCTACCAGCTGCTTTGGATGACCTAATCCACTGAGCCACCCGAGTGGATATTCACTTCGCCGAAAGGCAACAAGAGCTCCACCTTCAATGGGAAACCATCCGTCCACGCCGTTTCCCCGCTTGGCTCCCACGTTCCAGCGGCCCACCTCTTCTCCTCCGATGGTCTCCCGAAGAGGAACCTATGCAGGTCGAGAGAGCCCACCTGTCCCAGGAGGAACGTTCACAGCATCGCCTGAAGCAGCTGTGTTTCTATTGTGGAGGTTCTGGCCATTTTATTGGGGACTGTCCGGTGCGCCCGGGAAACTTCCGCACCTAGGGCTCGTAGGAGAGGCGACCCTAGGTGTCAGAATGGCCTCTCCCCGTCTGACCATGCCCGTGTATATTGGTGCTTCTCCGGACAGCCCCTTTCAGGCCACCGCCTTTATTGATTCTGGATCGGCAGGAAACTTCATAAGCCACGAACTTGTGACCAGGTTTCGTCTCCCTTTGATTCCATTGCAGAAACCTATGTTCTTTCCCCCTCGGTCAGTGGCGAATGCCTTAAGGACGCTATTCGCTTCCGTACTGCCCCCCTCTTCTTGCAGATTGGGGCTCTTCACAAGGAAACGTTGCAACTTCTTGTCCTGCCTCGATCCTCCTCAGAAATCCTTCTGGGCCTCCCATGGCTGCAGGACCATACCCCGACCTTGGATTGGAGCACAGGTGAAGTAATGCGTTGGGGTTCCGCGTGTCGCTCACGTTGCCTGTCTAAGCCGCAACTCGCTCCTCAGGTCGCCTCCCTGAAGTCTGCCAAGCCTCCACCAGGTCTACCTACGCCATACTGGGACTTTGCTGATGTCTTTTTTCGGGGGAGACAGGCGAAACGCTTCCTCCACACCGGCCTTATGATTGTCCCATTGACCTGCAACCTGGCTGTACTCCTCCCAGAGGCCGGGTTTACCCCCTGTCCGTCCCGGAGACTAAGGCGATGAATGGAAAACGGCATTTAATAAGCGGGATGGCCATTTCGAGTACTTGGTTATGCCATTCGGTCTCTGCAACGCCCCTGTAGTATTTCAGAACTTGTCAATGAGATCTTTCGGGGACCTACTCTAATCTGTGTGATTGTTTTACTTGGACGATATTCTCATCTTCTCCCCAATCTCGAGATCATCGCCACCACGTCCGCCAGGTCCTCAGGCAACTGGGCCCCTCATCAGCTCTTTGCCAAACCCGAGAAGTGCCTCCCTTTTTAAAGTACCGCTTACCCTTCTTAGGGTACATCTTCTCTGATAAGGGTCTCCGGATGGATCCTTCTAAACTCTCTGCAGTGTTGCAGTGGTCACAACCGGTGGGCCTTCGGGCCATTCAACGTTTTTTGGGATTTGCCAATTATTATAGACAATTTATCCCACACCTCTCTACACTTGTGGCTCCCTTGGTGGCTCTAACTAAGAAGAACGCCAATCCCAAATCCTGGCCCCCGGAAGCTCAAGAAGCATTCAACCGGCTCAAAGTTGAATTTTTCGTCGGCTCTGGTCCTGTCTCGCCCAGACCCTAACCGCCCATTTATTCCGGAAGTGGATGCTTCTTCAGTCGGTGCCGGCGCTTTCCTCCTGCAGAGATCCTACTCTGGTAACCTACATACTTGTGGTTTTTTCTCCAAGACATTCTCTCCCGCCGAGAAGAATTATACCATTGGTGACCGCGAATTACTGGCCATAAAGCTGGCTCTAGAAGAATGGTTCACCTGCTGGAGGGGGCTCACCACCCTATTGACATCTTTACAGACCAAAAAGAACCTCCTATATCTGCAGTCGGCTCAACGCCTGAACCCCCGGCAAGCCAGATGGTCACTATTCTTTGCCCGTTTTGACTTCGGTCTACATTTTCGGCCAGCCGAGAGAAACGTCAGAGCTGACGCTCTGTCCTGCTCTTTGGATGCGGTGGATCTTGAGTCGCCCCCACAGCACATTGTCCCCCCTGAACACCTCGTCTCGGCTGCCCCCGTGGATCTCCACCAACTACCCCCCGGGAAGAGTATGTGGGGTCCTGCCTTGCGCCCTAGAGGTCCTGAAGTGGGGAACTCTTCTCGTAGCTGGGCATCCAGGAGTTCATAGGTCGCTCCAACTGGTTCCCCCCGGTATTACTGGTGGCCAAATTTTTCTCAGGATGTCAGGGATTTTGTTCTAGCCTGCACCTCCTGTGCCCATAATAAGGTCCCTCGTCTCAAACCCGCGGGCCTTCTTTCAGCCTCTCCCTGTGCCAGAAAAACCCTGGACCCATGTAGCTATGGACTTTGTTACAGATCTCGCCTCATCTGGAAACACGGTCATCTGGGCGGTGACCGACAATTTTTCCAAGATGGCTCACTTTATCCCTCTGCCTGGGTTACCCTCTGCCCGCCCAGCTGGCCCAACATTTTTTCCATCATATTTTCCGCTTGCATGGTCTCCCTTTGCATATTGTCTCTGACAGGGGAGTCTAATTTATTGCTAAATTCTGGCGGGCTCTGTGCTGTCAGTTGCAGATTCAGCTGGATTTCTCATCTGCATACCACCCTCAAACTAACGGGCAGGTGGAGAGGGTTAACCAGGTGTTGGGCACCTACTTGCGGCATTTTGTGTCCGCTCGTCAGGATAACTGGTCCGATCTTCTCTCCTGGACAGAGTTTTCCTATAACTCTTTAGAGTCAGAATCCACTGGGGCCTCCCCCTTTTTTGTTGTCTTTGGGTTGCATCCCTGCCCGCCTCCCCCTCTAGCTACCTCGTCTCTTGTCCCTGCCGGATGCCCAAGTAAAGGACATCAAGGCTCTCTGGCAGCTCACGCGTCAGGCCCTGCTACGAGCTTCTGCCCGCACCAAGCGTCAGGCTGACAGGTATCGTAGGCCCCCGCCCCTATTTGAGCCAGGCGATAGGGTTTGGGTATCCGCGAAGTTTCATCCGATTTAAGGTGCCCAGTTACAAGTTGGGTCCCAAGTACTTGGGCCCTTTTGTGGTGCTTCGGCGACTGAACCCAGTGTCCTATAAGCTCCGTTTTCCCCCCGACTCTACGTATCCCGAACGCGTTTTACGTGTCCCTCCTCAAGCCGTTGGTGCTGAACCGCTTCTCCCGTAGATCTGTCTAGCCTTCTCCTGTTTCTAATACAAGATAACATCTTTGAGGTCAAGGAGAGCTGCTGCGTGGAGGAAGACGTGTGAGGGGAGGAAGCGGTCTTCCTTATTGACTGGAAGGGCTTTGGGCCGAAGGAGCTTTCAGAGGAACCTGAGGCTATTCTGCTCTCCTCTCCTCTCCTCTCCTAGATCTCCTCTCTAAATTCCAAAGGAAGAGGTGGAGAGCGAAGGGGGGAGGGGGGGGGGGTACTGTCACGGCTGTTGTCCTTCTGCTTCTGGGCAGGAAACCGTAATCACCGTCCCGCTCTGTGGCTGGCTTCTCTGACAGCCGCCGCGCGCGTACAACCGCTGCTTAAGGCAATGAGCTGCGACGGCTGGTCTGGATTTTAAAGGGGCCACAGCGCGCCGTTAATTGGTTATGACGGCCGCTGGTCCTATATAAGGTATACGCCACCAGCACTCTCTGCCAGTTTGTTGGTGTGTTTTCCGACGTGTTTAGAGAGTGTTGGGTCCGTTATTTGATTACCCGTGTACCCAAGTCTGTTCCACTACGCCATTACCTGACCTTGCCTGTTTGCGGCCTGCCCTGACCGTCTGCCTGTCTTGACACGAAACCTCTGCCGCCCGTCCTGACCTCCTGCCTGTCCCCGACTGTCCTATGAGATTAAGATTTTTGTACCACGTGCACCACTGGCCGCCATCGCAAGCAAGTCACATCCAGGGTTGAGACAGCCTGGTAGCCTCAAGACGCAGACAAGGTCTCATCCCGCTTTGTGGCGGGCTTTGGTGTGAATACCCGGGGGTACTTAGACTCAGCTTCCCTGGCTGAGGCTTTGGCTCTATCTTCGCTTGCGGTGGTCCAGCGAATCCACCTCCGCATTACAGGTATCACAGTGTTGATAAATCTGGTGCAGGTTAGAAACTGTCTGGTCTAACTTTACCAGTTTTAAGTTGACTTATTTATACCACTATCTGTGCCAAAATTTTGGTGAACATTTGAATGCATAGTAAACCACACCTATTTTCATGAAGCCACACCTCCTTTCATCAAGCCCACACCCCTTTTGTCGGACGAGGCTCAGAAATGTCTGGAAACTGTCATATTAAATGTGGTGCAAAGTATTTACAGCTGTAATGACTGCCTATTCAGGCATCACCGCAGTCCTCGGTGTGTGTGTCCCTCTTTGGATGTCTAAAAAAAAATTGGGATGTATGTTTGTGGCCATGGTTAGAAGTATGTCCTGGTGTGATGTCATTTGATTTTGGATGTGGTCTGTGAGTAATCATGGTAGGTGTGTTGTATTTTGTTTTGTGTTGGTCTGAGGCGTGAGTAATGGTGTGTATGTCATTTGTTTGGGTGGTGGTGCAAGTGATGTGGACTGGGACGGTGTGGTATTTTAATTGGGTGTGGTCAGAGATTAATCCTGGTGTGATGTCATTTGTTTGGGTGTGGTCAGAGGCGTGTCCTGATGTGATGTCATTTGTTTGGGTGTGGTCAGAGGTGAATCCTGGTGTGATGTCATTTGTTTCGGTGTGGTCAGAGGCATGTCCTGGTGTGATGTCATTTGTTTCGGTGTGGTCAGAGGCATGTCCTGGTGTGATGGCTTTTGTTTGGGTGTGGTCAGAGACGTGTCCTGGTGTGATGTCATTTGTTTGGGTGAGGTCAGAGACATGTCCTGGTGTGATGTCATTTGTTTGGGTGTGGTCAGAGGGATGTCCTGGTGTGATGTCATTTGTTTAGGTGTGGTCAGAAGTGTGGCCTGATGTGATGTCTTTTGTTTGGGCGTAGCTAGACACGTGACCTGATGTGTCCCTCTTTGCAGCCTCTAAAAGTTGGGAGGTATACTGTTACACTGACAAGGAGTGCAAGAGATTTGTGCTGGTATGCTGCTGACCACCTTTTTCTTTATCAGCTTTGGCCAGGAGGCTGATGACACACCCTGCCATGTCTTATTAGCAGCACAGGACCTTGTTTATGTTCCTTACTGATAATCTTTAATCTGTACATTTTTTCCTACTGTTTAAACCCCTCTTTCCCCAATGTCCCTTCAACAGACTCGGCTAGGAATAGCAGAGCTGAATTTTCAGTCAATGCTGTAGAACAGCCCACAGTTTAAACAGGAAGTGGCAGCCTGAAGCTATAGAACCGCCCACAGCCTGAACAGGAAGTGGGATCCTGACATTGAGGGACCGCCCACAACCTGAACAGGAAGTGGGTTCCTGAAGCTGTAGAACCACCCACAGCGTGAACAGGAAGTGGGAGCCAGAAGCTGTAGAACCACTCACAGCCGGCGCAGGGATTTGGTGGCTGATGCTGTAGAACTGCCCACAGCCTGAACAGGAAGTGGGAGCCTGACATTGTAGAACCGCCCACAGCCTGAATAGCAAGTGGGAGCCGGATATTGTAGAACTGCTCACAGCCTGAACAGGAAGTGGTAGCCTGACATTGTAGAACCGCCCACAGCCTGAATAGCAAGTGGGATCCTGAAGCTGTAGAACTGCCCAGAGCTTGAACAAGAAGTGGGAGTCTGAAGCTGTAGAACCATCCACAGCCTGAGCAGGAAGTGGGAGCCTGAAGATGTAGAACTGCTCAGAGCTTGAACAGGAAGTGGGAGTCTGAAGCTGTAGAACCATCCACAGCCAGAGCAGGAACCTTTGAGCCTGAAGGCTGTAAACGCCCAGCCCTGAACAGGATGTGGGATCCAGAGAAGCTGTCTTGTAAAAAGTGAGGCTCTGGTAAACAGCATGGTGAGAGCACCCATTTAAAAAGAGCAGCTTGTCCTACAAAAAACAGCCCTTGTACAGCTATGATGATGGAACAATAAAAGCGCCAAGATGGAGAGGAATAATTAAAATGGAAAAAATTGGATGCGTCTCCAAGGAATTAAATATCATTTTTACTTATGTATGTCTTCACTAGAAGTTTTGTACCATTTTCATACTTTGTGAAGCCATACCCCCTTGTTTGGAAAGCCTTCACTTCTGACAATGCATTCACCCTGCAAATAGAGCTAGCTGGCTTTCTACAAATGGGGGCATGGCTTCGCTTCAGTGATCGCATTAGTTTATATAATTATCATAATTTTCCATTAACCGGTTCATGTTTCACTTTATTTTGTTTATACAAAAATAAACATTTTTGAAGTTACAATTTTTAGAAATCCATTTCCCAATATAGATCATCAGATCACAAAGTAAACTCCCGAAGCAGATATGAGCAGCTAAAAGCATCGGCAGAGGTGCCTGCCTCTGACACATGAGATGAGAAGAGTCAGTGTTAATAGAAGTAAGTGCATGTTAAAAGGGGAGGTTTGATTTACAGTACAAAACAAATTTTTTAAGGACCACCACTTTAAAGGGGTTTTGCCACGATGTAATGATGTTGACGGGGATACCCAAAAATGGCGTTCTTAATCACTTTTTAGAATATATGTGATTACAAAAAGTGAAGCCTGTGAGAGCTACAGCTTTCATTTCTATGCCATTAGTTACTTAAGTTTAATTTGGACTACGAACAGGAGCTGATCTGGCCGCGCTTGCGTGTCGTGTGCCCTTCTTATCTGTGACAGGGAACTGCAGGACGTAATTCAAGCTGTTGGCCCTGGTTGCAAAAAGTGAAATGGGGCCCCCCAAGTTACCAGGCGCCGACTCTGCCCAATAATGATGTTTTCTTATGTGGCAGAAGAGTTTTTGGGCACCCTCAGGCTGCAGGTGCCCGGTAAGCCGAACTGCATAACCACTGCACCACCTGTAGCTACGCCTTGACAGGGACCAAGAAGGAGCTTGCAAGGGGTTTGGGAGAAAAGCTGCAGTGTATGAGTCTGTACTGCTGTATAGTCGAATCCCATCTGCTTGTATGTTATTATTTAAGAAAACTTTGAGACGCTCCCGATTCCTTCACCTCTCTGCTCACCCCTTCCCTCTCACCCTGCAAGTCGTTTCAGAACTCAGCATGATTTGTTTATAGTCTCCCCTGAGCTGATAAGTAGATAAGGAACTCACTTCGTGGCAAAACCCCTTTAAGGAGTAGGGGACAGGGGTGGTCCATATTCAGGACTCTCATTTATAAGCAAGTCCAGAGAGTTATTTCAAGAGAGATCCTCGCTGCCTATGGAGACAGTAGTCCATGTATTAGGGTGGGTTCACGCTATGTTAATGACTACGTTTGTGGTATCCAACGGGAATCTGTGAAATCGGTACCGTGGCGGATACCGTGACACAACCTCATAGAGAATAATAGAGCAGGTGTAAACCTGTGTGGGCTATGTTTGCTCTATTTCCCGTTGGCATGTGCATTTCTTGCAGGACTCCATAGTCTACCAAGGTATTGAGTCCTTCAGATAAAGCACATGCCACTGGGAAATAGAGAAAACATAGCCCCTAGGTCTGAGCCTGCTCTATTATTCTTTATGGAGCTGTCGCAGCTGCACCGCGGTATCCGTCAAGGCACCTTTTCTCATGGTACCCCGATGGACACCTTGAATGTAGTCATTAACATAGTGTGAGCCCACCCTTATAAGGACAGTCTGTTGATTTCATGTAGCTTTTGATAGTGTTAGAGAGAAATTAAACACTTTCTATCAGGTTATTTCAGAAACTACTTTATACACAGAATTATGATGAAATAATAGGTAGACAACAAACATATATTTTTTTTTTATCTTGGCAGAAAATCCGGGATTTTAGTGATGGAATTCAGAAGTTTTTTAGATGGGATGAAAAAGGAAAAGCGAAGTTTAAAATTTTCAAAAACTTAAGAAAATTTTTAATTTTGGGAAAACCCCAATTAAAATTTATGTGCAGAATGTAAGTATTATAAAGACCACTAAGTACCCGAGGGAAAAAGTATCTGAGGGAAGAAGGTCCATTAATTTAAAAACCCTTACTATTTTTCTTTCTCATCGTGATTTATACTAATACCTAAAGGGAACCTGTCACTAGGGTTTTGCCCCCCTGTGAGGGGAGCACAAGCTATGGCAGACCCGCTGTTTCCACGCTGTTCCCTTTTTCGTAAGATGCATTTACCCCTCAAATCTTTTTCATGACAGTGTTATCCCCGCCCACCAAAGGCTAGCCATGCCACCTTTCAGTTATTCATGGGTTTTACCCATTCAAATAACAGGGTTTATCAGTTGAGGTGGGCGGGGCAAGCCTCAGGTGGGCGTGGTTTGAAAAAAACTGACTCTTTATATGACTCTTTCCTGTCTGAAAACTGCAGATTTGAGCACAGGGCGACATGTATGAAGCTCGCCGGGTCGGAGCGCCCGTTTCCACCAGTTTTCCGGTGAAATTTGCGCCTGATTTATGTCGGCACCGGGGCGCACTCATACATTTCATGTAAAGTCCGCCGCGCCTCGCCAGTGTGTGGGGCGCAGTGCAGGACTTAGGCGCAGTGCGGGACTGCGCCTAATATTCGCCGTCCGAGGAGGTGCGATCATACATGCGGGGAAAAGTTCACTGTACCTCGCCAGTGTATGGGGCGCAGTGCGGAGACTTAGGCACAGTGCGGGGCTGCGCCTGAGATTCACCGCCGGAGCTAGTGCGATCATACATGCGGTGAAAAGTTCACTGTGCCTCGCCAGTGTGTGGAGCGCAGTGCGGGACTGCGCCTCACATGTATTCCGACTCGAGACAGGCTGGAAAACAGCGAGAAATCATTATGGATGTCCGTGTGGCATGGAGTATGAATCAAAAAATCGCCTTTATAAAGGCGTAAAACATTATCAGAAAAAGAGCTCAAACCTACTTAAAAAATACATAAATAAAATTCACTGTCCAAAAATCTAGAACGGCGCTATATCGGGAATTAGGATATTGGAAATTGCCGGGAATTACAGTAATTCAAATTCTGTAAGCGCTTCTCATTGGTCCCCCCCCCCCCCCCCCCCGAAACCAGCCCAATCAGAATAGGAGCGACAAAAAACCATTAAAACCTATGGAGAAGAATTGGCCAATCAAAATCAACGGCGGGACAGTTCAAAATACATAAAAAATGCAGAAAAGAGCTGAATGGTTAAGCTAGAGGGGGCTTGGCTATCCCAGCCAATCAGAGCGCAAGCTACTTGTCCCATTGTAGTCTATGGAGAGATCGGGGCAATGAATTCTCGGCGCTCAGCGCCGTGCGGCATGGAGTATGATTAAAAAATCATTTTTATTAAGTGTCAAATATCATCTGTAAAAGAGCTGAAATCTTCTATAAACATAAATCAGTTAAATCCCCAACAACGCGTTTGTCGCCGAGACCGGCGCTACATCGGGAATTGCAATAGAGAGAATTGCCGGGAAATACAGTAATTCAAATTGTTTAAGCTCTTCTCATTGGTCGGCAAAAACCAGCCAATCAGAATAGGAGCGACAGTAGCCCATTCTAACCTATGGAGAAGTATTGACCAATCAGAATAGGAGCGACAGGGACCCATTATAACCTATGGAGAAATTTTGACCAATCAAAATCAAAGGCGGGACAGTTCAAAAAACAGTAAAAAGGCAGAAAAGAGCTGATTGGTTGAGCTAGCAGGGGCTTGGCCATCCCGGTCAATCAGAGCGCGAGCTACTTTCTCATAGAGTTCTATGGGGAAAAGAAATGCAGAGCGAGCTCTGTTTGTGATTGGCTAATTTAAAAGAGGCGCGATTATTTGGACCAATGGGAGAGCGAGCAACGCTCTTATAGGTTTTCTAATGCAATCTGGAATAAAACTGTACATGGCCGAAATCAATAAGACTACAGAAGTTGTACCCATGTGTATATAAAATGATCAATAATATGGGGGTAATGAAAAAAAAATATTAATTCCAAAAAATCATGTTTATTTCTTTATTTTTGTTGCACCCATACTATTGATCCTTGGCTAAAGAAAATAAAGAAATAAACCTGATTTTATTGAATTAATATTTTTTTTTCGTTACCCCCATATTATTGATCATTTTATATACACATCGGGACCACTTCTGTAGTCTTATCATTTGATTTCGGCCATGTACAGTTTTATTACAGATTGCATTAGAAAACCCATAGGAGCGTCGCTCGCTCTCCCATTGGTCCAAATAACCGCGCCTCTTTTAAGTTAGCCAATCACATACAGAGCTCGCTCTGCATTTCTTTTCCCCATAGAACTCTATGAGAAAGTAGCTTGCGCTCTGATTGGCTAAGCAGGACGAGCCCCTCTTCCCCCAACCAATCACAGTACTAGAATATTTCCCATAGACAGTAATAACTTTTAGGGCACCCTCTATCGCCCCCCTTCTTTCTCCATTAAAAATAGACGCACTAATATGATTGGTGGGTTCATATCTGCCGCCGGGGGCTCAACCAATCAGCTCTTTTCTGTATTTTTACTGTATTTTGAACTGTCCCCTTTGAATTTGATTGGTCTATATTCCTCCATGGGTTTTATAAGGGGTCCCTGTCGCTCCTATTCTGATTGGCTGGTTTATGCCGCAATGAGAAATAGTTTTTCAGAATTTGAATTACTGTATTTCCCGGCAATTTCCAATATCCTAATTCCTGATTTTGCGCCGTTCTAGATTTTTGGAAAGTGAAATTTTTTTTTTTTTTTGAAAGGATTGAGCTCTTTTTCTGAGAATGTTTTACGTCTTTATGAAGGCGATTTTTTTGAATTATACTCCATGCCGCACGGAGCTGAGCGCCGAGATTTCTTTGGCGATCTTCTGTATGTTTCCTCTCATGTTCCGTTCTCACTTCACTTCGCCTCCGCCGGAGCATTTAGACCAGAATCAACTAGGTCTGCTTGTCGGAGCTGTCGAGCGCTGCATTGCGCCGCACTTTGCCGACTCGCGATCGTACATGCCTCGGAGTTTTCAAGCACGCCGCGTCCCACCCCGGAACGCCTACCCCGCGCCCACACCGCGCCCATTGCACGCTCCTTCATGTGAGGCGCAGCCGAAAGTGGCGAAGGCTGCCCCTAACATCGCATCCCTGCGTCTGACAGCGGATTCGGGCCGGTGAGGCGCAGGATATGCCAGAAAACAGGCGCAAATCCCGACTTTACATGTCGCCCCAAATTTACTCAAAGCTGTGCATTTTAACAGAATAAGGAAAACAGCGCTGGAAACAGCAGGTCTGACACTAGCTTGTGCTGCCCTCAGCAAGGGGGGCATAACCTATGTGACAGGTTCAATTTAACCTTTATTATTTTTTTATACATTGAAACATAACTTATAAAATTATATTAAAAAATTTTCCACCTTATGCCCCCAATCTATATTTATATAAACTTATTCAGCCATAAATTAGAAAAAAAATAATATTATAAAATATAATATATATATATATAATATATATATAATTTTAATATATTTTTTTATATATATTTATATATATATTAATATAGTAAGCTGCCGCTTAGCCTGGACGCCATCTTGGACCGTCCTGGGGGAATCAGCCAGTTTTATGGGACAAAACAAGAAAACGTTATACTGTGCACAAAAATACAAATAAACACCAGGCCGTCTAGCCACTGTCACACATTAATGAGTCCCTCACAACCTGCGGTCAGGACCTACCGTTCAGCACCACCAGCACACGGGTTCACCAGCCTCCACTGTACCGGCTTCCCCCCAAGCCTGGGGGTTAAGAGCCTCCTCTCACCAGCTCCACTGCTTCTCCAAACAGCATTGACCCACACACCCCGAACCCCTGGAGTGGGAGGCCTTTAATCGGTCTCCAGAGATCTACCCAATACCTGGGCTGGACCATAGGGATCTGGAACGTGGGAACAACCACCCACCCATCTGCAGTTGTTCCGGGAAGGTCAGCCCTTTATGGCTGGACATTAGCCATGCTAGGTACAAGGGTCAGCACCCTAATGCTGCTGACCGACAATACCTGGCTTCCCCCACCGAGACCAGGCTCTTGGTGGCACGTACGCCATCTAGTGGCAGCACCATGCGACCGACTAAGGTCGCCCGGCCACATAACCTCCCCCATTTAAAAGGCCCCTAGGCCTTGATCACCCTGTACAAACCCTTCCTCCAGGGTCAAAGCTCCTACCAGGGCCATCGTCTTCTCTACATTTTCAGGGGCGGAGACAACATCGCTACATAAAAGAACATCCATGCACTCACCCTACAATGGGCAAAAATGAAGTCATACCCACTTTTAATAGGTGTCACCATGCATACCGCTCTGGAACCTTAAAGTCCCCATTTTCAGCCGGCACGCCCTTCCAGAGCTAGAGACCCCCCTTACCTGTTATATAATTTTAGTTTCTCCCCCACAAAACTCCCCTTGCCCTTTGTGCCCACAGGGCATGTCCTCTCTTTTTTGGTCTTTCAAAAGCAAAAGCCCCTTTGGTGGCCCCAACAACCACATTTTCTACAAGGAAGCTGAAAAGCACAACACACCTCCCCCCTTCGCTAACCCCCCCATGGCTTTTTGGGGCCACCTAGCCCCAACCTGTACTTTTTTTTGTCTACGGGTTTAAAAGGCCCCAAACTTCTCTTGTCAGAGTCTTCTGTTTCACTACCCCTCACCAGCATCAAAAACCCAATTCCCCCCTGTTCACAACCCTGTTTACGGGGTCTGTTTAGCAGCAACCTTCTGCAGCAATGTTGGCGATTTCCCCTTCACACCCCCCTGTAGCCGTCTCTAAGGGAAACACTCAACCTCCTCGGGGCCTCCAAATCTTGCCCCACCTTTTACATTGGCCTGACAAGGGCAGACCATTTTAACCTAACAGCGCACGCGCTAAAGCACCCCCCTGCAGGCCAAAACCCCCCGGACCTTTCCACCGCTGTTACGGAACATTGCCTCCATAACTTTTGGGGAAAAAATTATCAACCGTTAAAAAGCGGGCACTTCCTTCCCACGAGAATTCAATACCCCCCTGCCCCTCACGGCCCCCTGAGCAAACCCTCTTTTTTTCTGGGTCTAGCTCATTTTCCGTCACTACCACACTGCAACCCTTGTGACATTGCTGTAAAAACTTGGAAAAACAGCAGCCATTGGAGCAAGTTACCTTAGCTGCACTACAGGTTCAGCACGATCTTTTCTTTAATCCCTGCAGGGGCCCAATATGGGTTTTCATTTCAGATAGACTTCTCTGTAATATATGATCGGGGGTCCACATAATCTGCCTTTGGGAACATTTTTTTTTCATACAATTTTCACCCCCATTTGAAAATCACCATCATCAGAGTCTGTAGCACAACACACTACACTCCACTCCCCCCGCAACTAACCTTCACAGAGGGTTTTTTCCCCCTTTGGGAAAATAACCAGCACATTCGCACCCCCGTCTCCTCAGCAGGGGATAGAGCCCCCATACACAGCGCAGAGCATTTACCTTAAGGGAGGGCCCTTTCTCTTTCAGGCAACACACTTGAGGGCCCCATTAAGAGGCAAACATTCCCTTTGGAAAAAAAAACCCAAAAGACAGCACATAATGCTGTTATCCATCACAGGAACCACACGTGCTATTGGGGTCTCTATGGGACCCCCCAAGGCTCCCTCTGCGGGGGTAGTAGCAGGCCCTGCTGATGAATATGGTTGCCCATGGGGAAAGGCGCACGCCGGTCCCCCTGCAACTCAGCCTCTCCAGACTGGACAAACCTCTTTCCCGGACTACAAGGCCCCCCCTGGCCACAGGGCAAACCTCTCCCTTTTTGTAGGTTGGGTTTCCTTTGGCAGCCCCTCTTTTCCCCTTTGGCTCCCCACCTCCAAACACCAAGGGAGCTTTGTTTTTCGTGATCCACTTTTTTCATACCCGGGGGAAAGCAAAAAGGAAATGCCTTTATCGCCTCTTGAATTCTTTTAAATGTGCCTGAGTTCCGTGTTGTTTAGGCCACTTTTGGGGCCCACAGTTTATTTTTTTTTCTGCTGCTGGCATTTTCCTGCACCAATGGGCAAGCAGCTCCTCCATTGCAACCAAATTTTTTCAGGGACAAAAAACGTTTTTAACACCCAAAAGTTTGTTTCCCAGAATATTCTCCTGGAAAGGCACCTTCCCAACACCCCGACTGATATGTGTGGTCTTCCTCTTTAACTCAGTCTCTTTTAAGCACAACTTCAAAATTAGGCCCTGGCCCCTTTTAAAAGTTGCTGCAGCAAATTTAGCTTTTTCCATGCATCCATCCTATGGGCCCGCTGTTTCCCAAACTTTCCCCGGGCATGCCCAAATTTTGCCCACGGCATCCTCCACCAATTGTAAGCTGCCGCTTTTGCTCGGGGCGCCCCCTTGGACCGTCCTGGGGAATCACGCTTAGCTTCGGGGGGCGTTTGTCCCTTTAGAACAGATTTGGCAGGCTGACACAGGGTTCTCTTTATCCTGGCTTCAGCCAGTTTTATTAGCACAACACAGAAAACGTATACTGTGCCTCCTCTCACCAGTTCCACTGCTTCTCCAAACAGCAGTTGACCACACCCCCGAACACCTGGAGTGGGAGGCCTTTAATCGGTCTCCAGAGACCTCCCCAATACCTGGGCTGGACCATAGGGACCGGAACGTGGGAAAAACCCAAACCCCCCATCTGCAGTTGTTCCGGGAAGGCCATCCCTTAATGGCTGGACATTAGCCATGCTAGGTACAAGGCTCAGCACCCTAATGCTGCTGACCGACAATACCTGGTGGCACGTACGCCATCTAGTGGCAGCACCACGCGACCGCCTAAGGTCGCCCGGCCACATAAATATAATATATATATATATATATATTTTTAATTTTATATTTCAAAAATGCGCTCGTCTGCTATAAGCAGATGAGTCGCTAACAGCTGTAATGAAAAAAAGCGCAGATCGGGTTCCACATATAACAGCACCGTAGTAGTAATGAAACAGGTCAGGTGTTCCCTTTTCGTGCTGTACTAGGAATACGGTACAGCTCGTTATGCTCGCTTGAAATCTCACAAGAGGAGACAAAGGTAGCAGCTCCGTCCCGGTTCCCGCCTCCGGTTTTCCCCGAGGACGCCGAGGGTGAATATACAGAATTACAGTACTTTGCAAACCTTAGATAAGTGTTTGCAAGTTAACTGTAATGGGGGAACTCTAATGGATTTTAGAGCGCTTATTAAAATCAAGCACAATGGGGCTGAATTTTAACCTAGAATATTTAATTATAAGTAGCACATAACGCGTTTCACAGGTCTCAGCCCACTTCTTCAGGCATATCTGAAGAAGCGGGCTGGGGACCCGTGAAACGCGTTATGTGCTACTATATAATTAAATATATCCTAGGTTAAAATTCAGCCCCATTGTGCTTGATTTTAATAAGCGCTCTAGATCCATTAGAGTTCCCCCCATTACAGTTAACTTGCAAACACTTATCTAAGGTTTGCAAAGTACTGTAATTCTGTATATATATATATAGTATAATATGATATATGAATATCATATTAATATGATATATAAATATATTTATATCATATTATTATTTTATTTTCCTAATTTATGGCTGAATAAGTTATATTATATACAATAAATGTTTATATAAATATAGATTGGAGCATAAGGTGGAAATTTTAATAGGTTATGTTTTAATGTATAAAAAAAATAAAGAGAGTTTAAGTTTGCCTATGGCAAAATAGTAATGTGACTAAATTGAATGTAAGTATTAAGCTCCTCTTAGTTGTATTTTTTTTTAAGTAGTTATCAGTTTAATCATTTCATGTACAGTGGGTACGGAAAGTATTCAGACTCTTTCAAATTTTTCACTCTTTGTTTCATTGCAGCCATTCGGTAAGATCCGAAAAGTAAATTTTTTTGCTCATTAATGTACACTCTTGAAAGGAAAAAGCCGGAAATTTAGATATTTTTGCAAATTTATTAAACAAGAAAAAATGAAATATCACATGGTCATAAGTATTCAGACACTTTGCTGTGACACTCATATTTAACTCACATGCTGTCCATTTCCTTCTGATCCTCCTTGACATGGTTCTACTCCTTCTTTGGAGTCCAGCTGTGTTTAATTAAACTGATTGGACTTGATTAGGAAAGGCACACACCTGTCTATATAAGACCTCACAGCTCACAGTGCATGTCAGAGTACATTAGAATCATAACGTCTAAGGAGCTCAGAGAGAGAATTGTGGCAAGGCACAGATCTGGCCAAGGTTACAAAGAATTTCTGCAGCACTCAAGGTTCCTAAGAGCACAGTGGCCTCCATAATCCTTAAATGGGAGAAGTTTGAGACAACCATAACTCTTCCTCAACCTGGCCGTCAAGCCAAACTAAGCAATCGTGGGAGAAGAGCCTTGGTGAGAGATGTAAAGAAGATCCCCAGGATCACTGTGGCTGAGCTCCAGGGATGCAGTAGGGAGATGGGAGAAAGTTCCACAAAGTCAACTTACCCACGCAGCCTCCAGCAGTCGGGCTTTATGGCAGAGTGCGGCCGACGGAAGCCCTCTCCTCATTGCAAGACATATGAAAGCCGCAGACGGAAGCCTCTCCTCAGTGCAAGACAAAAGAAAGCCGCAGACGGAAGCCTCTCCTCAGGCAAGACATAGGAAAGCCGCAGACGAAGCCTCTCCTCAGTGCAAGACATAGGAAAGCCGCAGACGGAAGCCTCTCCTCAGTGCAAGACATGTGAAAGCCGCATAACGGGTTTGCAAAAAAACCCCATGAAGGATCCCAGACATGAGAAATAAGATTCTCTGCTCCGATGAAGGAAATTGAACTGTTTGGTGTTAATTGAAAAGCGGTGGAGAAAACAAGGCACTGTCTCATCACCTGCCCAATACAATCCCCACAGTGACAAAATGGTGGTGGCAATCTGCTATGGGGGTGTTTTTCAGCTTGCAGGGACAGGATGACCCGGTTGCAATGAAGGAAAGATGAATGTGCCAAATATGGAGATATCCTGGATTTAAAACCTTCAGACGCTCTGGACCTCAGACTGGGCCGAAGGTTTCTTCTTTCCCAAAAAGACAATGGCCCTAAGCAAAAAAGCTAAAATAACAAAGCAGTGGCTTCAGAACAACTCTGTGCCCCTTCTTGACTGGCCCAGCCAGAGCCCTGACCTAAATCCAATTGAGCATCTCTGGAGAGACTTGAAAATGGCTGTCCACCAACGTTCACCATCCAGCCTGAGGAAACTGGAGAGAATCTGCAAGGAAGAATGGCAAAGGATCCCCAAATCCAGGGGTGAAAAACTTGTTGCATCATTCCCAAGAAAACCCCAATATAAAATTTTTAATCTTTATTGTATACCTATTAAAATACTACATATCAAAAAATCCCCTTATTTTGCCGATATATCTATATACAATCAGTAATTCAAGTAGGGCATATATGAAAAAATATAGGAGGAATATTACTCACGATACTTGTTCACCTCCTTCCAGATCCACAAATGACAGTTTAAATACTGAAAATAAATATCAGTGTGATGAAAAAACTGACAAAAGTAGCCCCAATGAATTATCCCTATAAAGCCCTATTGTGGCTACCAGGAAATACCAATCGGGGTATTCACCCTGATAAGAGCGGCCCCAAAATATTTTCCAAGGTAACCCTAGTAAACCCTAACAGGGCCTTAATAATTGGTCAAACCAAGAAAATGATGTAAATCTCCCAACGCGTTTCCCCTATTGTAGGTTCATCAGGGGAGCTTAGGCAGACCAAAACCAATACATTGCGCCATGTATCATATTTTTTCATATATGCCCTACTTGAATTACTGAAATTTTTATAGATATACGGCCAAAAAAAGGGGATTTTTTGATATGTAGTATTTTAATAGGGATACAATAAAGATTAAAAATTTTATATTGTTTTTTTTTCCCTCTGTGATAAGTAGTAACACCCTGATTTCTATATTTCTATTTCTGGTAATTATCATTCCCAAGAAGACTCATGGCTGTACTAGTTCAAAAGGGGCTTATACTCCATACTGAGCAAAGGGTCTGAATACTTATGACCATGTGATATTTCAGTTTTTCTTGTTTAATATATTTGCAAAAATATCTACATTTCTGTTTTTTTTTTTTTTCTTTCATTATTCCCCCCATTATACAAGTCACTGGTTAGACCACACATGGAAAATTTTTACAGTTTTGGGCACCAGTGCACAGGAAAGACATTGTAGAGCTTGAACAGGTACAAAGGTGGGCAACACAAATAAAAAAAAGGACTGGGTGGACTACAGTACACAGAAAGATTGGCAAGATTGGGTTATTTAGTTTAAGAAAAGACGGCTTCAGGGGACATAATAAATATGTTTAAATACATCAAAGGTCAATATAGAGATCTCTCCCAAGATTTAATTTATACACAGGGCTGTATCTAGAACAAGGGGCCACCCCTTTACGTCTTGAGAACAAAAAGTTTCTACATAAACATAGAAAGGGATTCTTTACTGTAAAGAGCAGTGGAGACTATGGAATTCTCTGCCAGAGGGACTTGTCATGGTGAATTCAATAACCGAGTTCAAAAAGGGTTTGGATGCATTTCTGGAGCGTAATAATGTGACAGGTTATAGTGACTAGGATTCAGGGGGGGGGGTCAATGATACAGGGATTTTTCTGATTGCCAGATTGTAGTCAGGAAGTAATTTTTTCCATAAAATGAGTAAAATTGGCTTCTACATCATTGTGGTTTTTTGCCTTCCTCTGGATCAACACATTAGCACAAAATGCTGAAATAGATTGAAGAATTGTCTTTTTTTAGCCTTAAAAACTATGAAACTATGAAACTATGAAGATGGGGGGTGGGGGCAGAGTGTACATTAATGAGCCAAAAAATGAACTTTTTTGATCTTACCAAAATGGCTGCAATGAAACAAAGAGTAAAAAAATTTTAAAGGGTCGGGAATACTTTCCGTACCCACTGTATATAGAAACCCAAACAATTATTTGTGTGGTGGAATGGAAAAAAAGGCAATTCCGCCATTGCTTTCTGGATTTCACTTGTTACAGAGTGCAATGCAAATGACACAAACCTTATTCCACAGGTCAGAACTATTTCAAGAATACATAAAGTATAGATAGTTTTTGTTATGCTTTACTACTTTTTGGATTTTCTTTGCTTCATCATTCTCTGAGGGCAATGGGGCAATTATTTTGCTAAAAACATAGGGGGACACATGAAAACTGTGTAGGTCTAAGAATTTCTTTATTGCCCATAGCAACCAATCAGAGCTCCCCTTTAATCTTTGCAGAGCACTTTATGAAATGAAAGAGGAGCTCTGATTGGTTGCTATTGGCAACAAAGAAAGTCTAAGACCTAGACAGTTTTCATACATGAGGCCCATAATACCCTTTTAAAGGCGTTTTCTCACCACATTTCTTAGCTTTTAACATGTAGGGAAAGGTAAATGAATATTACCAACTACATTGCTGTTTTGATTTTGCTTTGTTCAGGAGATAACGATTTTATCTACTGCTAGTTTCTCTTGGTTACTGACCACCTTTCTCTGATCTCTCTCCTCTCTCATTGCTCCAAGCTGCCAATGATCATGATGAGTCATTCCATGGAGTCTTATCTTTAGCACAGGAGCTTGTTTATCTAAGTTAATGACAAGCTTGTGTACTTCAGATTATTAGCCTCCTTTACTCATGTCACTGTAACAGGAATAACTAGGAATTGCAGAGTTTATATGCCAAGCACTGCTGTAGAACCAGTCACAGCCTGACCAGGAAACATGAGTCTGAAGCTGGCTGTGGCTCTGTAAAACAGCATGATGAGGAAACCATTTTAAACCTGGTCTTCCACAATGCACTGCGTCATGTAACTGAATTGAATGAAAAACATGAAAAGCAAAGAATCTAAAAAATAAGCCCCATTAAATCGGTTCCTGTACCATGCTGACAAATACACAACCCTTCTCGTAAAGAAGTATAACTTGTGTTTCAGAAGAATATAAATTCTTTCCCTTCCAGTTGTGAATGAGCTGAAAAAAGAAAAGGATGTTTATGAGAATCAATATCGAGGTCGCGAGCTCATCGGATTTATCAACTATAAGAAATTTGAGAACATTATAAAGAAACATATAGCAAATTTTGAAGGGCCGGCTATAAAACTGCTGTTTGATGTCATCGGTAAGATAATTCTGTGGTTGCATTACCCTTTTTAAAGGGGTTGTCTGAAGAAGAAAAATTCACCCAAAATGGGGCCAAAGTGGGTAAAAAAAAAACTAAAAAAAACCCCTAAAATTTACCTCCTAAGAGGAGAACTTTCAACAGCACCTAAGGCGTACTTGACCTTCTATGTAATATAAAGTGTAAAAATACAGTAGCCTCTCCTTTTGGATGGGTGTGACAATAAAAGTGCCATGAGGAAAGAAGAAAAACATGAGTGGAGAGAGTAACTAAAGATCAGTTTATAAGCCAGGTGACTAAAGCAGAGCCGTCTTAACAGAATTATGGGCCCTTGGGCATAGCACTGAAGTGGGCCCTGCCCAAATACATGACATCACATTTGGCCATACCTCAAGCCTCCCTCAAGCACACCCATATTACTTATGTCTGGATACTGGCAGCCTGCAGCCTACAAGAATAATTGGCAGGAAGCCTTTGGCTCCCTTCTGCACCATGGTTGTTAACTGTTTGCACATCCTAAAAACACACAAACAGTTAAAAAAGTAAAGCCAACCAAGGGATCCAGGGTATGTTTCTTTTATTCCTGTGATATACATAGACCACCAGGGGCCCCTATACCTAGGGGGCCCCCGGGCAACTGCCTAGTGTGCCCAATGGAAAAGATGGCCCTGGACTAAAGACAGTTTTCCAGAACGTCAAAAATGGCTGTTTTCCGCTTAGGGTATGTTCACACAGCTTATTTTGGGGCACATTTCACCCCGTATTGCGAGTGTACTGCGCTCTAATACGAGCTTTCGCGGCACGAGTAATGGGCCTTTAGGGGCCGACAGGGTTCCGGCCCCCACCTCGCGGGAGTACGCGCCAAACACGCTTTCTCCCCCAAAAACCCGGTCGTGGGTTGCGGGGGGTACTGTAGGGCCCCCCAATTAAAACCCGGGGGTGAACATCCCCCGAGTCCCAGCTCAAAACGAAAGCAGCTCGGGGGCACCCCAAAACCAGCTCTAACAAATAAAATACTGTGCAGTGTGAAAGAACAGGAACAATCATGACAAATTTAAAAAATTTCCCTTTTTTGGGTGGGAAAAGGTTTGGGTTAAAAACCCCTTTTTTGTAAGTGATAATGTCGGGTAAGGTTTTCGGAGCAGGCTTTACACAGTGAGGGAGTTTATCAAAGGGGTCCCCCGCCAGAATTCTGGATCAATTTGCACAAAAAACAAGCTTTTCCCCCACATTTACTAGTTTTTTAGGGCAATTTCGACGCTTTTGCACCGTGTCCGACAAAAGGGGGGTGGTTTTTTTAAAAGGGGGTGTTTTCGTTAAAGGGACATGGAATTTTAAAATTTTGACAAAAAAAACTGCAGAAATTTTGGGCACAGTTTTTGACGTAAAGTAAGGCAACTTAAAAATGGTAAAAAACCCTTTGACCCAGACAGTTTTTAACCTGGGGGCCAGATTTTCAAACTATGAAAATGTGGGGAATTGGTAAAACCCCGTCTGGGCTAACTTTACACTGTCTAAAAGTTTGCACTATTGGGTAAATTGCCCCAGTGATCTGCATCATATGCATGGAAAAACGGCTGATTATTAAAAGGGGTCCATGCCGCTAACAGCAGGGAACCAAGCTGGCTCTGATCCCTGCTGTTTAACTCTTTAGAAGCCACAGTGATTGCGCGCTTTCATTTCCCCCTAAACCCATTGGTCCCCCCGGGCAAGATCATCGGGGATAAAATGGTTATCAGGGTAGCTGGTAGCCTAATGAAGACTTTCATCACTGCCATGTAATCACTTCTATTACTTCCTGCTTCTGTCAGAAAGTAAAAGAACCGCCATGTTGGGAACCCTTCCGCATTAAATTTTTTGAAATTTAGAAGGGTGTAACAAAGATTACGCAAAAATTTTTGATTGGGAAAAGGGCTGAATGTAAAATTTAAAAAAGAGAAAAGTATAAAAAATAATAAAAATATTAAAAGTTTTAATTACCGGGGCCCTTTTGCAATTTGCGGTAAAAGAATAAAAAAAATTTAAAAAATTTTCACATAATTGGGATCGCCCCTTCTGTTTGGGGATGGCTAAACCCGGGTGTTTTGGGTCAAATTTTTGGGTCTGTTTTTAGATTTTGGGGTTCGGGTCCCGGTTTTTGGAAAATTAAAAAGGGCCCCCAAACCCTATTTTAAAAAATACCCTGGGGGTTTTCTTTTCTTTAAAGGGAAAACACCATCACGTTCCCCGGGAAGGTATCACCCTTTAGTTTTACTTAGTCTTCCTGCCATCTTTCGGATTCGTTCAAAAAAATTTTTCAAATTTTTGAACCGAAAGACGCAGAAAGGGCCCATTTTTAAAAAAATTTAAAGTCATCCCGCCCGCATCCAACCAGACCCCAAAAACGGGCCCGCATGTTTGGGTGGGTTTTTGGGTATGATTTTTTCCCGGGTCCAAAAAAAGATTTTCCCAAAAACGGAAAAAAAAACGCCCCTTTGGGAAAATACCCTTAAAAAATCTGTTTTGTTAAAATATAAAATCATTTATTTCCCCCTAAAGCCGAAAATTTTAAAAAAAAAAATTCCAAACACAAAAATTTCCCTTTTTTTTGGGGGTCAATTTTACGGGCACCCCAAAAAAATTTTAAAAAAAATTTATCAGACATTGCATGTCCCCCAAAAAATTTTACCAAAAAAAAAACGGGCACCCAGG